>JAUTBV010156691.1:0-24991 GCA_032361325.1 Lepetodrilus fucensis | reverse complement strand
TGAACTTTGCAATGTAGGTCGTTTTGTGGTATTTGAATCACTGAATCAGTAGTTATGCATAAATATGTTAACACTGTCATCTATGGGATTTCTAATGGTGGTTTATAACCTGTAGTATACAGTGAAGCCTGTAATATAATATACAGTGAACCCTTCAGTATACAATGAACCATTCAGTATATATGCAAATGGCTGAAAGATTCCCACAGCGACATTAAACTCCACAATCACTCACTCACTTAAGTATTATATATACAGCGAACCCTGTAGTATACAGTGAACCCTGTAGTATACAGTGAACCCTTCAGTATACAGTGAACCATTTAGTATACAGTTAAGGGCAGGTGGTAGCGCATTGGTATAATTTGGGACCATAGCCAAAGGCCCTGGGTTTAAATCCTGTCCTGGGAGCCCGGCATCAATGTTCGCGAAAGTTATCTTACAGATGCGATATTGATAGGATGTGATGTCTGTAGAGTGGCAATGCAGATATTATCATTGGTCTTGTCAGTACCAGCCAGTGCTCGTAGAAATGATGGATCCGAAGTGGTTTAGTTGATTGGTAGATTTCTTCTGTTTCACACCAGCTCCAGAAATGATGGACCCGAAAGCGAAATCCAGCGGGGAACGATCACCGTGGCCAATCAGAAAACATCTTCCTCCGAGTCCACTCGCCCAGTCATCTGTCCATTCGTATGCTCGGTCACAGGAAGTGCAGAATAACACGTGCCTGTCGCAGTCACAGTCACAGACCAATCACAGGTACTGTTACATCTGCTGCTTGGTGTATGAGATAACTCTGCAGTTAAAAAACTAGCTGTATGCTTTTCAACATATAGTCATTCTAGTTTCTGCATAGATTCACATTATTAGATTGACATTGTCACATTAATCTTTTTAGAGATGAACTATATTGTAGCAAACCTCATTATATATGATTCTTGCTAGTGAGTTAGTCATGTTTAATTTGTTTAGTTTATAGTACTTTATGTATAGAGTCTTAGTTTGTAGTTATTCATAGATTATGCATTTTTGACTCATCCATACCTCATTACTTCATAGAAACTGGGAAACAAGGTAGGTTGCACAAGAAATTGTTGTCTTCTTTGTTCAGCTCTGTATGAACAGAGTTGAGCGACGTCCATCATATATGGCATGAACTCTGACCTATGGGAGATAACTCTTTCCTTCCCTGTCTATTTCCTATATGTATATCTGATAAATTTCCTTGTATTTTCAGGCATGTTTAGAATTTATGTGTAGATTTTTTATATTTTCTCTTCTATTTTTAAATTTATTTTTTATTCGAAATATATTTATGCATGATACATTTTTGCTTTTATTATTATTTTGTATTGTATTTATTTCTTTGAAAATTTCTATTGATGATTCCCCGTTCTATCAATTCTTACTAGTTTACAAATTTGGAAAATCATTCTTGAATCAATTTGGAGGTTTTAGGTTCCATGTTTTATTATTATATGATCCCATGTTGTTTTTGCAACTATCAAAAGTATCGTGTCTTTTTTAATGTTATTTGGTCATGTACTATAAATAACGACAAAAAAATGTCAACAATTAAACCATGCACTGATCAAATCTGTTGCAGCATTTATATGATATCTTATATTATGTCTTGTGTGGTTTTTATAAGTACAATGTTAAAATTGGTCATATTTGAGTTCATAGCTTTATCAGCAAAATGTGAATCAACATGATTGATATTTTTTTTTATTAAATGATTTATTCAAACTTATACATTTTTGGCAAAATATCTGTATGTTTCCATAGTATTGTGTTTATTCCATTTCATTGTTCTATATTTTTGCTATAGTTCTTATACTTTGATTCTGTTATAAAAATACAGAATCATTATAATATTATAAATAGAATTTGCTACAGATCTATAGAACCCATTTTATTCTTACATGCAAGAATCTTATTTATTGCTAGATTTAGAATTTCTTTCATTTACGCTGATTTTTGTTAGAAACTCTGGCAAGGAAATTTATACAGATTTGATTTGAAGTAGAATTTGATTACCATGTTTTTATTCTTAGCATAAGAGGCAGTGACTAGCATCTAACATGAAGTATATAAGTATACTATAACATGCCATGGAGCAAGCTGGTCTAGACGTAGTGGGTTCGAGCCTAGCTCATGCCATCGTATACCACTCATATTGCTTAGATCCTCATTGCTCCAGCTGTAAATGGGTACCCGGTAGGATGAGATGTGAATATAACCTTCTAGCGCCAGAAACGGCTGCTTGGGTTGTATACTCCCCAGGGAGTTGAGAAGGTGACATGAGTATGTACACCCATTGACCTGGAATATAATAACAGCTATTTGATGCTTTGAGAATTAGCATGACGTCATATGCTTTAGTAATGGACTATTTATTTTAATATATTATTTGGTTTATTGATCAATGTTGATATGTGATGATGTGTGGTGTTTTCAGGGCTCATATTAAGCAGCTGTGTGACACCATGAGAAAACAGATCATATCCAGGGCATTCTATGGATGTAAGTATTGTACAATATTATTTTTCCTTAATTATAAATTTCAAAAATGAAACGAAATAAAAATGTAATCGAGTTTACCATAATTACCCTCATAATTGAATTTGTAGCTGTTCGATTTATTAGAAAAAATACAAAAATTGGAAAGAAATATGTAACCAAGTTTACCGTAATTACCATAATAATTCGAACAGGAGAAATTAATTGAATTTGTAGCTGCTTGAATTATTAGAAAAATACGAAAATTCAAAATGATCATTATTCATATAATTAGGGACAACCAAATTAAAGCACACAATGTTGTTGTTTATAAAATTTTAAATAAATTAAGGACTTTTTATAAATTGTATTTTGATTTTTTATTGGGGAAAAAACAAAAGATTAATTTTGGAATGTTTTTATCAGTGTCTGAACTTGTGTGAATATGTTCATCCAGGGTTGGCTCACTGTCGGCATTTGAAAACTGTGCGCACGCATCTTTCCGGCCTCGTGTACAATACCATTGTGGCCCCAAGCAGCCCTACTGATGAAAGTTTGGGTCTCACAGAGGAGAGATGGGCGGAGCTTAATGTGGATGGAGTGGTAATTATCATTTATGTTTTTATTTATTACGTATTTGTTGTTATTTTTATATTTATATTTATTACTTATTTTTGTTTTTATTTATTACTTATTTTTATGTTTATTATTCATTCGTGGTCTGTGAAAATAACTATCGGAATTTTAAATAATAATATTGAAATTTCTTTTAACATTATTCTTTATTATTTATATGTGTATTATGGTATTATGCTTTGAATACGGTAAATGTCGGCAATGTTAAAAATTTGATTTTTACATTTGAAAAAGAAAAATAACATAAAATGAACTTCTTTTACAGGTGAAAAATGCTAGCGAAATTTACAGACTTGTGTACTATGGAGGAGTAGCCCATTCTCTGAGAAAAGAGGTAAGTACATACATAGAAAGTCGATATCAGTTCCACCAGCAGCTGGTAGCACGATGGTAGCACATTGGACTTCAGAGCCAAAGATCCTGGGTTCAAATCCTGTCCTGGAAATACTGAAAGTTACTTTTCTGACGTGACCATGGTAGGATGCTCTGTCTGTACCGTGGCAATGCAAATATCATCCTTGGTCTTGTCAGTCCCAGTCGGTGCTCGCAGGTTTACTGCAACAGAGCTATGGATGTTGCAGGTTTCCTCCTGCCCTAATCTGACGAGTCGTGATGTAAGTGAAAGAATCTTGAAAGCGACTCTAAATCCAAATTGAAAGAAAAGAAAAGAAAAAAGGACACTGTCTGTACCATGGCAATGCAGTTATCATCATTGGTACCAACTTGTACTCGAAGGTTTACTGCAACATTTGGCGCTACAGCTGTAGTGTCCAAAACAGATAGAATTTAGAAAGTATTATAACCTCATTCTTCTGCTACCCCAGGTCTGGCCGTATCTCCTGGGCCACTACAAATTCAACAGCAAAACGGAGGAACGCCAAGCGAGGGACTCGCACATCCACAGCGAGTACGAGCGCGTCATGTCCGAGTGGCTGGCCGTGGAGGCGATCGTCCGGCAGCGAGATAAGGAGATCATGGCCGCTAACCTGGCCAAACTGTCGCAGGAGAGCACGGACGGCCACATCCCTCTGGTCCGCAAAGACTCCAGTCTCAGTAACGATGTCTTCGAGTCCTTCGACTCGGAAGAATTCTCCCAGCCGGACACCGTCATGGAGGAGAGCTCCACCGCGCTGACCACTCCGACTCCCGAGCGGAAACCCAGCATTGAGCTGACCAGAGTGGACACCATTGAGCAGACGGACACTCCGGGACACCAGCGGAAAGGCGGCTCCATCAATGACAGTCCCGACGACGGGCTGGGCGATTCCATCGCGCGCGGGAGCTCGCTGACGGACCGGTCCAAGTACGATTCCGTGGATTCCGAGGCTACGGATGTCTCCAAGCCAGAGAGGGAAGGAAGTGTAGAGAGAAGTGTTATTGTCACCAAGCTGTCGGTGGATAGCGCCGTGATTACTGAAGAATCGGCAGACGCTGATGACAGAGTCGACGGAGATTCCACGGCCGTGGAGGAGAGGGTGACCGACGCGCTGACAGTAGGGGGCGCTGGTATGGCGATAGAGCACGACTCACTTGGTGCGTTGCCCAGCTTTCTTCTTCTATCTCTCATTCTCCATGTACTGTCATGTTGTATTTTATTAACATTATTGAGTAAAACATTAAAACACTGAATTACTGGTATGTGTTGAGCAACGACGTTGAGAATGAAATGCTAAATTTATGGTGATGACCTTTTGCTCAAGCGATAAATGTTGCAGGATTTGGATTTGTCCCTGTTGATATTCAACTCTGCTATGAAAATCATCACACTATAGCAACTAGTTGAATTTGACACCTTATGGTATTACATAACTGATCATTTTTATTTCCAGAAAGCAGTCGTCTTCGATCAGCGTCAAGAGAATCGCTTATCTCCCCTGCCTCCCCAGCATCAAATGGCGGGATATACTGCGTAAGTAAATACATATTCTTCGGCATTTATAACCATCTTATTTACACTGTAGATAAATTATTATTTTTTATTTCAAATCAAGTCAAACTTGAAATGTACTCGAGACTAAAAAAATTTCCTAAGGACGATTTCATGCTCAAATCAAAGTCTTGTTCATAAAACGTTGGAATGTTTTTAGTTTGAGCATGAAATCGTACTCAAAAGGTTTCGTAATCTTGGGGCCAAGAGACAAGAGACTTTGTTTATTACAGCCAGAGCTACTTGAAAACGTGGCATTGAATCTACACCGCATCGACAAGGACGTACAGCGATGTGATCGGAACTACTGGTACTTCAATCACGATAACCTGGAGAAACTGAGGAATATCATGTGCACGTAAGTTAGGAGCTCTGATCCATTCAAATGTTAGTGTGTTGATTTCTATAGTAATATTAATTTATCTATCAAATATCATCAAAGAAAGTGCTTTAGAACAATACAATAAATGTTATCCATCTATTATAGTTCAATTTCAACTCATCTATTAAACTGGTAAATATCATAGTTTGTATTATTAATGGCTTCTCCATTTCACAGACGGCCATTTTGTCGGCCATTTATATTTTTCCTTTCAAAGGAGTTTTGCCTTACCTCCTTCTGTTTCTTGAATGTTTGTATTTAATATGTAAATTGGGATTCTTCCTAGAGTTGTTGCCCTTCATTTGGGATTGTTCCTAGAGTTGTTGCCCTTCGTTTGGGATGCTTCCTAGAGTTGTTGCCCTTGTTGTAGGTACGTGTGGCAGCACTTGGAGGTGGGCTACGTCCAGGGAATGTGCGACCTTGTGGCTCCTCTTCTGGTGGTCCTGGATGATGGTCAGTATACAGAGAAACAAATGACCACTACTTCGGTACCTTGAACAAAACATTTTTCTCAGAAGCATGTTATAATGTCAGAGGAAACGCAAATGAAGGACGATGATTTTTGTTTGGTATTATTATCCGATAACTCTCCATGCTGGAGGCAACCGGAGATGCCCTAAAGAGCAGTATCTGTGTTTAATCCAACAGGGAGAGGGTTAAATAGTAAATGATCCAGATGATCATCCTTGTGCCCTTTTCCATATTTATCATAATAATTCAAACCGGAGAAAATAATTGAATTTGTAGCCGTTCAAATTATTAAAAAAATATGAAAATTAAAATAATTAGGGACAACTAAATTGATGTACCAATTGTAAATGAAATGATACATAAATTAATTATTTTTTAAATATATATATTTAATTTTGAGCAATATTTGAAAATAATTACGATTTGAAAAGATTTGTCATTTTAATATACGTATTGTCGGAATGTGTTTTTTTAAATTAATGTACATGTTCGAACTATGAGAGGGTTTGAATTATTAGGGTAATATGGTATCTTCAATTAGTTGATGTATGTTCCATATGTATTTGTTATCACAGGTGCTGGCATTTCTTGATGTGTTTGTTACCAGAGATAATTATGATAACAATTGTTGATGTAAGTATACGTGTTTGTTATCAGAGGCGATGACGTACAGCTGTTTCTGCGAACTGATGAAGAGAATGTCGTCAAACTTCCCACACGGAGGAGCCATGGACACACACTTCGCCAACATGAGGTCGCTCATCCAGGTACGCTGGCAATGGTGGAGGAGGCACAGACTTAACCCTCTCCATGCTGGAGGCAACCAGATATGCCCTGTCTGTGCCTAATCCAGCAGGGAGAGGGTTAACTGTCTAAATTGCTGGGTTTGGTATACCATCAGACATGTGCGGGATGTAGCGCAGTGGTAGAACGTTGGACTTCGATGTGCGGGATGTAGCGCAGTGATAGAACGTTGGACTTCGGAGCCTAGATTCGGAGTTCCAGGTTCAAATCCTGCCCCGGGGCCCAGCATCAATTATTTTGTTATGAAACTATGATGAAATTGTGCCACAAGAACACTTAACATTAATGGACATCTGGCTTTCAGATTCTGGACTCGGAGCTGTTTGAACACATGCACCAGCACGGCGACTACACCCACTTCTACTTCTGCTACCGCTGGTTCCTCCTCGACTTCAAGAGAGGTACGCTTTAAACACCCACAGACTTTCTAAGTGTTAAACCATTTCTTTAGTGTTTTTTTTTTTGGTTTTTTTAAATTCAACTCATAAAATATTTGTACAAAATATTTTTAAATAAATACTTTTTTACAATATAATAATGTATATATTTATAATACTCGTTGTATATGGGTGATATGGCCACTGCGACATAAAGAACCAATTCATTCATTCATATAATGGGCTACGTCTACTTTTACAACTTGTGGAATTTATTCCTGCCCATGTGTAGCTCACACAATGGATCAGAATGCATTTACTTTTCTATCTCCCAAACAAAAGTCAATTTGTGGAATGGCCTGGTTTTCAGAGCTGGTGTACGACGACGTGTTCTCGGTGTGGGAGACGATCTGGGCGGCCAAGCATACTAGCTCCTCCCACTTTGTGCTGTTCATTGCGCTGGCCCTAGTCCAGTACTACAGAGACATCATCCTGGACAACAACATGGACTTCACCGACATCATCAAGTTCTTCAATGGTGCGTGCCTTTAATTCTGATTTCCTTCAGTCTCCAGTATATATACAAGCAATTAGTTTACACTTATTTTATTCACAATAGAAAGGGCTTGGGTACACGTTTATGCCAACTTAGGAAAAAACCTGCTCAAATATTTAGATCAAATACATTTCTATAACCTAATATTGCACAAAAGTGAGAATAGTATGTAAAAAAAGTATACGAGGAAAGGAAATCACGTTGTCCTAGGCAGTCGTAATGAGGTAAAAACTTTACTATGGCCAAACACTTTTTATGCAACACCTCTCAACCAATCAAATCAATAGAATTATCGCATAATTTGGGTAATCTTTTACTGAACTTATTGCATTTCTCAAAAATAAAAATCAATAATTTAACTGAAAAGTATCACCTTGTGCTCGCAGGTTTACTGCAACATTCAGTGCTACAGATATTGCAGGTGTACTCCTGTTTTAATCCTCTCCATGCTGGAGGCAACCGGGGATACTGTAGAGAGCCGTGTCTGCACATGTAAATCCAGAAGGGAGAGGGTTTACTGACAACTAATCATATTACGGAAGTAACCTTGGAAGCAGCTCTAAGGACTCATTCAAAGAAAGGAATCGTAACAGTGTTATATCTCCTTCGTTCAATACATTTTTTGTTATTTCTTTTAGAAATGGCTGAGCGACATAATTCCAAACAGGTGTTGAAGATTTCACGTGACCTCGTTCTTCGACTACAGACGTTGATAGAAAATAAATGAAGTAGCAGCGACAGTACTTCCTTGTAGAATATTGCCGAAGAATTGATGACACTTCCACAAGTGAAGACACCAGAAATTGAATTACAATTTTTATCCATGTGTTTGCATAACTATGTAACCTGAATATAGAAATATTGACGTCATTTGCACAAAATTTACGTTGAATGCATTTATTGTTAGTAGAAAAACGCAATGGCTAAGATGATGGTTTATTTGAATTGCCATTGACAGCAAACATATGATATGATATGATATCATTCATTCACATAAAATATCATATTTGAATTTTGACGCGGACCAATATTTCATTGAAGAACCTCGTCACATATGGGTGAAAGATTCCCACTGTGACGTAAAACAATAATTCACTCTCTTATTGAAGAACCTTATTTTTATGGAAATAGTATAGACTTCATACCATAATGTGGAAACCATTTCATAGTAGGTCACTTGTTTTAAACAGCATTTTCTCGCCTTTTCAGGCATGCAGAATCCATTTCCTTATATAATTGTAGATAGATGTGTTTTATACTACCTCAATAGCAAAATATTAAATAATAATGGTAATGCTTGATTATAAGATTCACAATCTGCATAAGGTTTATGATATTTTCTATTTCGATACTTACTCCAAAACACACTCAATCAGTCACTAGGTGTGGGTTCAAGATTGAGAAAAATTACAATAGTAGCAGTTTATCTAATATAAATAAATAATTCATACACGTATCACATAGAAATGTATTTATTTGTGTGCCAAAATACTGGTCTTGTGGTTAAATAATGTGTAGCAACGAGATGTTACCCTTTGTAAAAATGGCAATAAATATTATTAACGTTCATCTGCTATTTGTACAGTTATCTGAAGTGGTGTTTTTGTGTAGATATCTGAAATACCAAATTACTTATGACATATATATTTAATAGTACTGTACCATAAGATTACTTGTTGTATAGTGTATAGTATTTTGCGTCCGTCACATAATGTGTTCATGTAATTTAGACCGTTCATATACCTAATTTCATACGTGTTCTTGCCGACTGTATATATTCCTCCAAAATGTTAGTGAATGACATTTATTAAACAATTACCTACAGAGTATATATATACGGTAGATTGTGGGTAAAACGAGAAACTATTATGAATGCTGTCTTAGAAGGGCATTATAGTATTGTCATAATGTATACAGATTGTGTTTCTATCCCACCGTGTGCTTACCATATATATGAAGTGGTGACTTGTTTTTGTTTTGAACAAAGTGGTTTATATTTATGTTTATATTTACTGTTTTTACCAGCCTGCATTTTTTTTTATTGATCATGCTATATTTACAGCCAATCTTAAAACTTCACAAAGCTGTATTTGAAGATCCAAGTTTTGAATTTGCATTCCAAAGACATAATT
Source organism: Lepetodrilus fucensis (assembly GCA_032361325.1). NCBI lineage: Eukaryota > Metazoa > Mollusca > Gastropoda > Lepetellida > Lepetodrilidae > Lepetodrilus > Lepetodrilus fucensis. The sequence goes on along the minus strand of JAUTBV010156691.1, from coordinate 15,201 downwards.
TCAAAACTTATGTTTGTTATTTTATGTATTGCTACTTTTAGACTTCATGTTTCAATGCATGCCATTATATTTACACCTGTTTTACATTTCAGAACTCAATTTTCATTCTTGAAATGTTTTCTATTGTTTTCTGTTATTTTCAAATCAAAATATGGTATTACAATTTTGACAAATGACGTAGGATTTTGACAAATGATAATTATTACTGATGTGTCACAATGTACAAAACAAATGTATATTATGCAGTTCTGTTTTATATTTTTCCTTCACTAGTCTTTAAACTTTTGCATAATGTTTGCCTTTCACTATTAGTCATGTGCATATTACTATACCCTGCAATGATCAAATGTAAATTTGTAACTATGCTCGATGTAGAATTCTTGCAATTTATGTATATTTTACCTCCAAAATCATGTAAGATAAATTCTATTTTCAAGCCTAGATGTAAATAGATGTTAAATAATAAATATGTAAATCATATTATAGCATTATTGTACAGCCCAGTAGGTCACAATGGTGTTTCTATATTGACCTGAGAGAATCCCAGAATATAGATAATGTTATATAGCGTAGTGGTTTATTGTCCGGTTACCAGTTTTCGAACAACAGCTATTTTCGATAATTTATGTTTTTAATTTATCACATTATAACGAGGGATGTTCTGAAATTATGAATACAAGCTTGCCAGGTAGATAATTTGCAAACAATTTCTAGAAACATCGATGAAACTACAACCAAGATTTCCGCTGTTTTCAAACAAAATGTGTGGAATGAGTTAAGATTTTGTTTTCGCGAAATGAATTGATCTACTCTTACTTGATTGAAAACAGGTAATCGGAGGATATTGTTGTCATCACACTTACTGTCAAGTTACTGGTCACAAAAATATGTCAGTATTGTTTGTCATATTGTTTTTGCACTGCTGGAGTGTAGTCTAGTGGTGCAAGCTAATTCGCATGTTGACTTAGGCTGTGTTTTGCTTGTCTATACAAACAATGGCTGATCAAAGGTTGTGTGAAAGTATCTTATGATCTCAAGTGATTTTAGCATTGTATTTAAGCTAAGCAAATATGGCCATTGAATCAAAATTCAGAACCTATTTTGTTTATATTATTTATTATTTTAGTGCTGTTATAGATCTTTAGGACTTTGCCAACGAGTTGATTAAAAATTAAAAATTAAAATCTAGATTATTAAAAGTCGTTATGTTACTACTTGTATTTATTAGAATAATTAATATTAACAGAATATCGCATTTATATTATTTCTGTGCCATCATTCCTATTACTTGTACTTAAGGGTATCCAGTTGTTATTTTGTATGCAGTAACTGACACTGTACCATATACCGGTATTTAAATCCTTAGTACTTAGATTCTTCTTTTAGATATTGAATTTAAATAGAGTATGAAAAGTGTGACAAATGAAACTAAAAGTTTATTTGTTTACCAAAAAAATGCTTATAAAGTATCATTCATATATATTATGTTTTTAATTCTTTTGTATACAGTCCTAACAAATATGCATAGAGCATGTAAAGTATAGAGCTGCCTGTGTCATATTTACTACTGTCAATCATTATTTTAGTTCACATAGATACGTGTGTATGTTTACATGTGGTACAAATACACATTAGTATTTCCATGGTTACCTGTGATAAACAAATGCTTAGACCTGTTGGTTGCAGAAGGGGCACAACTATCAGATAGAATTCTGGAGATACCTGTGAAAGTCTGTATATCAAATATAGCTACTGGAGTTATATAATTATATTGAAATGGAATGCTGAAGAGAGTTACAAACATGATATTGTTTGCCTTGAACTGATCTTGATGAACTTAACTCTCTCCATGCTGGAGGTAACCGGAGATGCCCTAAAGAGCTGTGCCTGTGCCTAATCCAGCAGGGAGAGGGTTAAAATATGGGAAGATGGGTTGAATAGGCCAGGCCACAAGATTGCAAAACATTTTGAGTACGATTTCATGCTCAAGCTTAATTGTAATATGAGAATTTGTGAACAAAACATTGATGGGTTGAGTATGAAATTGTTCTAAAGAAAGAAGTTTCATAATCTCAGGACAAGGTAGTTTTCGGAGGAGGAAAACCTCCATCTAATTTCGATATGTATTTACCTACCCTTGCTGTGACATGTTAAGGGAGTGAAGACATAAACAGTGAGCCCTGAATCTGAATGTTTATCATCATGCCTTTTTTTTAATGGGAAGGAGGCAAAATTTTAAAGGGACATTTGCAAAAATGTCATTCTCAGAAATGTACCATTATGGGCCAATGGGGGAAATGCTGTCCTTGAATAACGTTGAATGCAGGAAGGGATGATACTTAAGAATGTACATATGGAGACATTGTGTATAGTCTGCTTGTTGTTATCAAGAATCAAAAAGTTTGGCGAATTGTCTCGGATGAATTTTCTGTGATCAGTGCCAGAAAGCCTTTTAGAGATTGAAGGTACTGTTGATGTAACCATGTAATCATTTGTCAATTAAATCAAACAGTGCAAGCTTTTAAATTAATTGAAATAATCTTGCTGCATCACATATGGGTAAGATATTACCATTGCGACGAAAAACACTAATTGAATCAACATCAAAAGGCTATCATTTGTTGGAGGAGGATTTCTCGAAGATACAGTAATTATTTGCCAAATCTATTCTGATACAGGGATCATTGTTAATTTGATTAAAAGTATTTACTTTTTTAGCAATGTATTTTCATATAATATATCAAACATGTTTTCATTATATTTTCACATCAACAAGGATTTAATTGAAAAATTTCACACACAAAATTTACTTTATATACTTCCTTATGCCAAAATAATATAAGACTTTTAACATTGTAATAAAAAGGAATTAATCAATTAATTTATGCCTGACCACCTTAATTGTCAATAGCTTATAATTAAATTACTGGAATATTGTATTATAAATGTGCAAATTTACTATAAAAATAAAGATAATAATAAGTAGCAAGCACTTAAATGTTTTGAAATGTTTAATTCAAAATAGATACATGTATTGAATATGTCGCAAAAATTAATTCATTATTATATTCGTCCAATATCAAATTTAATCATACAATTATATTAGCTACAGTGCTGTTTATTATAATTTAATGTAACAAAATTAATTACAAACATGTACATTGATGAAATTGTTCTTAGTGTTACTTATATGATCTGATTCTATTATGTGTTCATCATGTGTATCACTGTAGTATTGCATTCTGCTGTATACATGTAGTACTACATTAATTCTCAAAGATGTTAGTGCCATTTTCCTTATCAATTTTTTAAACGAGTTATATATTTATATGTATAAAAAAAAAAAAATATTTTTAAAATATTACCACTTAAAGTGTTAATTTTTTTAAAGCTTGTCAAAAAAAAAAATTATTACAAATATCTAACATGGAATAGTACAAGGATTAGTACTAAACATAGTATTGCAGAGTGGAATAGTGCCTCATGTTTACACATGATGCAACGTGGTGGGACTTGGAAAGTATTTACAAGCAGCTGGCGGACACGGTACACAAAACACCTGTGATGTTTACTGTTGTCACTTGTTGATCTGTTGTTGTTTTGTTATTTTGTGAAATGTCAATAAATATATAAAATTTTAACAAAAATTGTTGTGTTTTTTTTCCCTGCACGGAAGTATGATGGCAAACAGGAAGCAGTATGGTTAGGTGTATGTGATAAATACTGTGTATTAGGGGTGACTATCACAGGTAATTTCACTATCACGATAGTATTGCGATAGTTAGAATTACTATCACGATACTATCACAATTTGACAAAGATATCGCGATAGTATCACGATAGTACTTGAGTATGCAAAATGAATGTTAAATGCATACATTATTACGGGTTTGTTTACATATTTCATGGTCAAACATATTTTATTGGGTAACTAGTTACATTTCACGCATAGCCCACTGGTTTACACTATTTTCAGACTTTAATACCCCTCTAGGCTGCAATTAACGTCATTAGTTGGAATCGGGGCCAGGGGCGGTATCCTATAAACATGACTTAAGTCAGCAAAACACTAACTTTGCGACACATTTTGACTCAGTTTTCTTTATTGGGTTAGTCTGAAGTTTTAGACATAGATTCATGAAAACTTGGTCAAAATAGGTTGATAATTAAGGTTTTGGTTGTTGACTTAAGTCAATTAAAAATTAAGCTTTTTATAGGATACCGCCCCAGGAGTCCAGGACAAGTTGGAGTTTCAGAAAATAAGCAGAGAATAAAAAATAACTATCGATAGTCAATCATACTATTGCCAATAGTTATCGATTGTTAAGATTGCTATCGATAAATTGCTACCGGGACACACACTATCGCAATAGATCGACTTATCGTTACACCACTAGCTTTAATACATAGCATTAACTGTACTTATCTGTTTTTTAGGACGAAGGAAAATTCACTTCACATTCACTGATGGAACAGAGCTGACAGAAGAATATGATATAGGAAGCAGTGAACTGGTTGGTGAGTATTAGGCAGTGGAATGCTCACAAAGACTGTCTTATTATAATATTCATTATTGAATGTCTGAAACATCTAAAATAGTATTATTACATATTAATTATTTTTTCTCTCTCTCCCTCCCTTCCCTCCCTCCCTCCCTCTCTCTCTCTCTCCTCTCTCTCTCTCTCAGGACATACCATATTCTAGAAGAGTCGTAAACTTCTGTTACATGGACAAATACAAATGTCCTATGTATAGTAACTGATTCTAAGTAGAGGTCTGGGTATTGTTTCTCCATGCTCTCTTAGCCACGAAGGGACCATAGCACTCTCTTAGCAATGTATTAGCTATCGGCAAAGAGAGTGCTATGGTCCCTTAGCGGCTAAGAGAGCTTTGAGAAACGATACCCTGTACCATAGGTTATAATGCTACGTCAACTTGTTTGACTTCAGTGCGACGTTGGCGCAAGAAGGGCACACTAGGTGGTACAGGGAAATGGGAGACGGAGGTTGGAGAAACAACTATGCCCCGGACTCTGGATACAGAGGGTCTGATGGAAAGCAGTAACAATGTAGGTAACCATGGTAACACCAGAATCACATAAAATTATTAATTAATTACTTTTATTAGAGTTCTTAACCTTATTTGTATATATTTTTCAGTGCCATTATTAACTTGTCAAACCATAACTTGTGTACTGTAAATAATTAAATTAATGCGAGCAGAATATTAATGCGAAAAATGCGACAACCGTATTGTCACATTTAATTGCTGCATGTATTGGTGTCGTATTTACGTCTAAAATCTAGAGGTCGCATTAAATTAGTGACGCATTAATTTAATGATTTACAGTATATTATTGGAGTATTTTTGTTTTGTTTTATTATTGCTCAATTCAACTTTGATTGCATGTATTGAGCCAGAGAATTATCATATGATATTATTGCTTGTTTTTCAGCCTATTTTCACAAGGAAAGATAGCAAGACAAAATTTCAATGGAGGATAAGGAACTTGCCATATCCTATTGAAGTATACAATGCCAGTGTGGATGAGCATTCAACTCAAGTTATTATCAGGACGAGCAACAAGAAGTAAGTTCAAGTGTGTCTCAGAGAACATGTAATGATGAATGGGTTGGTTGTGTTAAGACATTGGTTGACACATTAGCTTACATTACATGTCATCATGTTCTGCATGTGTTTCCTGGAGTAATAATTAATAAAGCTACTTATTTATTATTTCAATATTTATATCTTCTTGTTCTGTGTTTTAATTCCGGTGTTCTATAAATATTTATTCATGTCTACTCTATATATTTGTTCACGTGTTGTATGGTTTTTCAGGTATTACAAGAAGTTTGTTATACCCGATATGGAGAGAATAGGAAAAAAACTGGCTGCTGATCAAATTCACCTTGCACATGCAAATAAGACTCTCATCATATCAGTGAGTAATACCGAGTATCCACATTGCTTTGACTATATCTTGTCCGTCTACAGATGTCATTAGTTACAAATTTACTCACAAGTCATGCACATTCAGTGTTCAATTCATTCAATACTTAACCCCTTTCATAAAGTTAAATTGTTTTAGAAAACTGCATTTATTGAAATTATTTCCTTTTATTATAATCAGCCCTTTCTGTCAAGGAAATATTGAAATTTATTGAATTAAATAATTAAATTTTGTCCCGGGGGCCCGGCATCAATGTTTGCGAAAAGGTACCTTTCTGACACGATATTGATAAGATGCACTGACTGGCAGTGTAGTTATCATCCCTGGTCTTGTCAGTACCAGCCGGTGCTCGCAGGTTTACTGCAACATTCAGAGCTACAGATGTTGCAGGTTTCCCCCTGCCCTAAACTGACAAGTCGTGATATTAGTGAAAGATTCTAGAAAGCGACTTTAAAGCCCAATTCCAAAAATAATATATTCAAAATAAAATTTTATGTTTTCCTTTCATTTAGTATCAGAAACCGAAAGAGATTCTGGAAATGGAGAAACTCTTACAAGACGAGTTCAAGAAAATGAAGGCGACGACTGACGGCGATGTAGACTGCAGACCCAGTTGATTGCCTGCAGACGAACTTTGACCTTGAAACATTGCTCAGTTGTGATGGAGAAGAACAATATAGTACTAGTTACCACTCACTGTAATGTCAAACATACACCAGCTGAGTTACCTCCCCATCAGTGTCTCCACCAGTCTGCAGACAATATGACCTTGACATCAACAGTTCCGGCCCTGAGATCACAAAACATTTGGGTACTATTTCATGTTCAGTCTCAAATCTTATATGGGGATTTGTGAACAAAACCGTAAGCATTAGTTCGTGCTCAAAAATGTTTTGTAATCTCAGGATCTGGTTTCTCATACTTACTCGTACATTGCCACCAGAATGTGAAAAGATCTGCTATTGGTCGTCTATAGATTATCATTGCACAGCCATATAAAATGAAGTCAGTGTTGTGATTACTGCTATTTATGTTTGTATTACCATATTGAAGTTTGGATATGAAATAAATAAAGTATCAATTTTGATCAAATATTAGGATATGAATAGTTCGTTTTTTAAAGAGTATGCATGTCCTTGTCATAACCTGCCCCAAAGTTCTTATTAAAAAGCATGTATTACCAGTAGTCGTGATCAGTAGCTATGATCAATATAGTTTGTACAGTCAAGTTAAAATGTTGCTAAAATATAAATTTTGGTCAATCATGAATGGGTCTATTTTAATGCAATTTATCATTTATTTTCACATTTTCGAAAGTGTCTGCATGTTCTTATATAATATTAATACTCCTTATCATAACCTGCCCATCAGGATAGGGTTTGTACAGTCAAATTAATACGTTGCTAATTGTGGATGACCCATTACCCCGGTATAACTCTATTATTTCAAATATCAGTATTCTTCGTTAGAATTGCTACATCATGACTTGACATATATGCGTTGAGTACTGTTCAACCACACAAAACTCTCTAAACAAAATCTGCAGGGAGATAATAAATCTTGGACACAGTATTGCAGTATTGCTGAGCGTGAAGTTCTCTGTGATCTCAGTTTATGGCTAAAGGTAATACATTCTTTTTAATAAGAACTTACCCGGTACTTTATTCCTAAAGATTGTTCAATGTGAAAAACAATCCAATTAAAATCAGGTTTGTTTCGCTCCTTCAGATCTGATTTTAATGAGATTGTTGTGAGAACAAAGTTCTATATCAATGAGAAAAAGTCATACATTCATTTCATATACATTTTAATTTGTCCACCAAAAATATGTATGAACAGCAATATATACACACCAACATAAATATACAAAACAATTGGCAGTGGTTGACCTACAGTGGTAGGCAGTGGTTGGCCTACAGTGGTAGGCAGTGGTTGACCTACACTCTACACTCATTGAGATGTTCTACCATATACAGTTCTACCATATACAGTATGCATGTAACATGTGTCAATGTATTGAGTATGGTAACCGTCAATGTACAGACATCCTATATTGGGACAAATGAGAACATATTCACTCGATGAAGACATGACATGGTAGGCCTTACAAAGAAATTATGTACATGAGAAATTATTAATTAGAAAAAGAAATAGCAACATTTGTCATCTATCCTCTCTGTTTAGATATGTACATGGTAACATGACATGTCATCGTGCAAATAGCACTATTTAATTAAATTCACGATTAGTGCATTATTGAGTACTTATCATAAATCATATAAAGACTGTCAGATATATTGAATATTACCAATAGACCATATAATCAGTAACAATGTACATAGAAAAAATATGTGCATTTCAATAGCAGTCATGATGAACAATTTATCGATCAACGTATAGTCCACAGTCCGTGACAGCAGTATCGTCAATGAGATAATTTACTCGTTAACAAAATGTGTAAGATTGTCACGATGTCACATGTCACTGCTAAAATGTCTGGTTTTGTAACGATATTATGAGTCATCAGTGGTGACGATGTAGATGTTTCCTGAGATCCCTGGAGGATGTGTAGGTCTTGTCGCAGTGTGCACACTTGAAGAGCTTGCCAGTGTGGAGAGTCTTGTGGCGTCGGAAGCTGGTTCTGTCACTGAAGCATCTGGAGCAGAACGGGCAGACGTACGGTTTCTCCCCGGTGTGACATCTCATGTGTACCTTCAAGCTTCCTTTGCTGGCCAGAACCTTGTAACAGACTGGACACGGAACTGGCTTCTTTCTCCTCGGTCCAGACGACTGCCCGGAGAAGTCGGAGCTGGTGAGGTGAGCGGTGGTGTCGGACGATGTTGAAGAAGTCTCCAGATCGTGAGATGACAGTAATGACGACAGAGAAGAGATCGTTGCTGCACGGTACAGTCCGACTTCTGAGGGTGCAGGCAGATAAGAAGACCAGTCAGGAAGATCAGCAAGAGAAGGGGACACTTCAGTAACAGCTGCCAGTGAAGTCTTGATGCCTGGGGCGGGATGATCCTGACTCTGGACTGGAGAGATGCCAGCTTCAACCGAGGTGAGGATCTCGCCCATCATGTCTGCCAGTCTGTCTTCAAAGTCTGTCTGGTAGATGTCGTAACTGGTCTTGCCGTCGAAGGAAGGCAGCGAAGAAAATCCGGAGTCGGACTTCATCTCCTCCTGGAGGATGCTCAGGGCAAGGTTGGTGGCAATGTCTGGTTCTTGGGGAGACGATGTGATGGGAGCAGGTGCTCGGGACTCTACAGGGGAGATGCTGGTGGACGTCGCCTGGCGGAACAGACACAGCCTGATGTCGTTGATGCTCTCTGCTGTCGTGGACACAGCATTGGGTGGACAGAGGATGCCGGACACGTTCGGGGAGATCCAGCCGAAGGGGGTCCGTGTGACGTGCGGTGGATCCTGGAGGTTGGGTCCAGGTCCGGAACTGAGACTGCCACTGGAGGAGTGCCTGTCCAAAGTAATACATCCACAGTTAAAACATGAAGCATGAACAATCATGTTGTATTCTTCTACAAATGTGACTATTCTAAATATGAGTTCTTATACACAAAGTCATCACCTATAGTGGGTGAGATATTCCAGCTGTGACTTAAACCAGTAAACAAACATATACACAAATGATGATGTAACTATTATATTAGTTTAGAATGTTGAATGGCTACCCAAACACAAAGACTACAGGAATATTATATGCAATAAGAAATATTAATTATTGACAATCTTGCTGGATTAAGAACAAGAATTGCGCTAGTGGGCATATCTTGCTGGCCCCAGGTATGAATGAGCAAAGATTCCTAGAAAAATATGCAAGCTATACCTGGTACTATCTGGCACTAGACTGGAGACATCACTGCTCCGCCGCCGCAGTGGTCGTGTGTGCGGAGTCTTGAAGGCGACGTCTGGCGTGTCGTCTGCCGTGTACTGGGAACTGCTCAGCTGAATGCTGGAGAACTCTCTCGGAAGCTGCAGGGACACCCTCTCCCTCTCTCGGAAGCGCCGGTGTCTGGGGACGAAGATGGACGACTCGCTGGCGCTCGGCAGACGAGCTCGGGGAAAGCGGGGCGTCGTACTGGAGGTCAGCCGGGCTCGGGGATGGAAGAAGACGTCATCGTCGCTGACGAGACGGTCGCGCTTCACTCTGAAGGTGGGCAGTGGGTGCAGACTGAACACGTCGTCGTCCTCACTGGGAAGTCTGTAGCGAGAAGACGCTGGTCTAAACGGGGACCTGTAATATAAAAAAAAAACATTTTTTAAAATTATCACCCCCACTCAAATAATACTCAAGACAGAGATTATGGAGTATAACGTTTCTTCTGGAATCTTTCACCCATTTGTGACTATACTCAAGTGAAACTATTGCAATTATGTTTATTTAATCGTGATGGGTCTAAAAATCGTCCTAGTTTTCATGTTTCATTAAATCATCTGTTAACAAAGCACCAACTCATACAAAAACACGAACAAGTTATATCTCTCAATGCATGCTGTATAGTAGACAACCGGAGAAGCCCCAAAGAGCCCTAAATGTGCCTAGTCCAGCAGAGAGAGGGTTAATCATGTACGACGTCTAGGCCTATTTATTAGTTTAACGAAGAAGTGGCATATTTAGGTCTACACCGGCTATACTTACATTTATTCCGAATATAGTATACAAATACAAATATGAAAACTAATTGCACCAATGTGCATATCACAATACATTTGTTACAAGTATTACATTTAAATATAAACCCAAATATTGCTGGTAATATTTGCACCTAACAGAGTTCCCTATATTAGGCTACATTGAACAAAATATGATATAATCATTTTGACATTTTCATGATTTTAGAATGTATTTTCGAATAAGATTTCCAACAATAGTAATACTATTAGGCTACATCTTTCGAACATTTATATAGTATCTAGTATTGCAACGCAAGTAGGCTATTTATATTACATAACAATACAGGACTTTATAATTGCAAGTGCATAGAATAAGGACCCCTTTGTGAGCAACTCTTACCTGTTACATTCCATTTCCTCGTAATGCTTCTAACTGTTGATCTGTTATACTGGTAACCGATGGTATCAGCTGGAAAATGAAAATGGAGAAAATGAAAACAGAGTGACAGACTCTGATCTAGCCATGTAGGCCTATCGTTCTACTTTCAGGAAGCATTCTTACTATTCAAGACGTAGCCTACATCGAGACAGTGGTCCTTTAACTGTTAGTATATTCGCCAGCAATATTAAATAGCACCTTACTAAGCAATTGTACATGTAATCTATTATATTAATCCAGCATTTAGATAGCTATATAATGAGAATATACGAAATTTGCACCACTGCATGTACATACGTGGATGTTCTGTAAGATTTCTATAGACTTAATGAATAGAGGATTCGTATTTAATACATCAGACACAATCCACTGTATGTATTCGTGATGCTAAACATAACTGGATATAATGTTTTGGTCAAACATATCCCTTGCATATAATAAGCATACTTATATTATTGTTTGTTTGTGTTTATGAGGGGATGTAGTGCACTCCTATGGAAACTTGCTCGTATTGACAGAAAACTGGTATTATGGAAGAGTATATGGTGAACTCGTAGGGAAATGTATATTATATGTACCTCTGAGGGCCCATTCTCGAAACGTACGTACGAATTGCTCAGCCTAAGAACAGTTCGTAGTCATACTATAAGACTCGCTAAGATTGTCTTACGATCGTAAGAACGTTTCGAGAATACTGGTAGGCCCCCAGGTGTGCAGATATAACTGGATATTTCTTTTAAATAATTATGATACTTTTGATTTTGACAATTTTATTTTGTCAAATGGTTGTGCAAAACATAGCAATGTTTCCCTGGTCGAGTTCTGTTATCATGTTAAATTACTTTTAATCCACAGCAGAGACATAGGTGTCAATAAGTAGCGTAACCAAATTAGAGCACTCCGAGATTGGAGTCGTGCTGCCCAAGTAGGCCTACAGTAATACTGAATTGTTATCCAATTAACAGATCACAACTTCACTAGCGAAAATAATTGAATTACAACTTATATTTGTTTTTATATATATGAAATACTAGTACATGTAATAAATAGAAATGCAACAATTGTAGATATATCAGCAGTTGAAAAGCAGCAATAAATATCTGTATATTTAATGTCTTTATCACTTTAATTAATATGTATTCTATTTATATCTGAACTACATGCAAATCGGAAATATCCCGGAAAGGGCACAACCAATCGACGTTATCCATGAACTTGATGAAGAAGAAATGTTATTTTCCCATTTATTGTACCCATTTTCAGACGGAACGCTAGTAAAATAGTTTTCCTGATGAAAATATGAATATATCAGTTTATTATTTCCATAAGAATCCACTCTGTTTTGCTATTTGAGACTTTGTTTTCCATACGAGTTCACTCATGGATTTCCATAAAAGTTCACTGCATTTTCATCCATACAAATAAGTGTTCCATACAAGTTCACTGCAAGCCGTTTATGAAACAATTTCTTCACATACAACTTGGAACAAGTTAAAACATTATATTGGCATATACACTCGAGTAGTAGCATATATGTTATCAAACTTATCATTACTAGTATATTAAATATATCACAACATTTCATTCAGTAGGCCTACCAATACCAAGATGTGACTAAAGTTTGACTTGCACAATAAAAAGAAAGTATACGATAAAATATTGTACACATTCTTAAATTAAATATACCGAAAGTATTTATAAAACCTTTTTGTTTTAGTTAATCTACAACGGTATTAAAATAATAAACCACAAACAACAAGCATGTTAATGGGAATTAATGGACTTGTCGACATCCTGCAGCCTACTAACGGCAACTTGACGCTTGCGCTTTCGAATTTTGAAGTAATAGACGCAAATACATATTCTGCACAAATACTAAATAATATCAAAATTATACCAACAATATGAAAAGTTCTCGAAATATTGTATATGAAAATATATCTAAACAAATAATGATATCTTGATAAGTAAGGTTTATGCCGAAAGAAATCGATGGCTTACCGTTATGTTTCCACGTGCTTCCTATGTCCTGCAGATCTTCTAAATGAATGTGTACGTACATCGACTTACCCCAGTATTTATTTACCTCTCTTGGTACCCCTTTCTCTCCTATCAATAAACACATCCTGCTAAAAAATACATGAGATTCAAGCATAGTGATGTCCGTTTCCTGCCGACCACTTATTTCTGTACCCTTCCATTGATGACCTTGTTCCACGTCAGGATTGGTCTTCATTGTTGGTAAGTACTCCGCTGTGTGTGCAACTTAAGAGATAATTATTATCCAGTCACATCAACTGTGGGTATAATCCACTAGGTAAAGACTATGAATTGTTCCCGATTGCTATGAAAACATACCCGTTGGTCTCTCCCGTGTGTCCGAGAGATCTAGTGTCGATGAGTTTACAATGCTACCGTATAGTAAATGTAGTGTTAAACAGATTATCACCGAATACTTCCGAGTCTACGTCGATTGTTAGTGGAGTAATTATATTATCAATGGACTGACCAGTGGGTTGTGTACAGTAGGTTTATGGTTGTATGCTTATTGTTCTTACCAATATGTACCACTATTGACCAATATGTACCACTATTGGGATACATGTTTCATTTACCAGTTACAAGGGTATACATGATTTTATAATATATATAATAATTAAATTTAACTGTTAACAACCGTCTTACAGTACTATTCACGAGATAATGCATATCAACATTTATCCCAATCTTCCATTTCCAATTTTCACTGTGTGGTCCCCAAGACACGGGGTCTATATATTATATATGATTAAAACTCAACCCTTATAGTATTAGTGTTTATTGTTTAACATCAGGGGCGGATCCTATAAACATATTATGTATTATGGTGAAATTATGAGCCCCCTCTAAAATACACTTTGAGCCCCCCCTAACCTGAAAGTCTGGACCCGCCCCTGAACATGATACCATTTCCCTATTTACTCGCTTTGTGTGTGTAAACATTTAAACATTTCCATTGTGTCATCTCAATAATTACAACAAACAAATCATTTAAATTATTTTAATGTTTCTGTATTGCAAAGAACAACCAACATGTTATGGATATTTATATACACTACCTACAAACATGTCAACATAATAACACATCACAAAGCATATGTTGGAAATCTAACATTAGTGATACCAAACCCTATTATGATCAAGAACTTAAATGTTGAGTATACTCATACCTGCATAAAATCAGCAGTAAAACCTGACATAAAATACATGTACATTTAATTATCAATAATATCTAGTTCCAATATATAAATAATAAAATCACTTCCATGTCAGTTGAAATGTTTTATAGGAATAGGTCTAGTAGCTTGATACGATTCATACTGAAAGCAGATTCTGCTTGTGAATCAGAACCAGTTATATTGATACTAATAGTCAAAAGCAAATACTGTTAAGCTTACAATCTAAATTCATTAAAAAACAAAACAGTAACGGTATGCTAGTACTTGTATACTGAATTTCTTAGACAATGTTATATGCTATCAACTGCAATAGTAATTATCCAGGATTGAGTGTTAAAGTTTACAGCTTCACATTGTAAAGAAATAGTTCATTTAAATTCTCGCTTCTATCATGTGGACTTTATATGAAGTAGCAATACAAATTATATTGGCTGATATTGCATGAATTGAATTTTGGAAGACTACGCTAATAAATACAGAATGTCAAGATTTGAATTCAGACAGGGATGGCATACATCATTAAAAGTAAAGTGCAGCGTTTGAACAGATGTATGTACGGTGTACAACACAAGTGCTGCTGTAGAACATCTCAGTCAAGTACAGTTAAGTGTACAGTTGTATTAACATGCTAGGCTACATGTTTTGGTAAAACGCTAGTGCCATAATGAATATACACAAATTGTTTGTGTTATACTGTAATAATGTAAGCATCATACATGTATTGGTTTTGGTAAAACTGGTATGTTGGCATGACTTACTAGTTGTGTTGTGATGACATGTCAATTGTGTTGTTTGTATGTGATGAAATCAAATGCCAGTTGTGTTGTTTGAATGTGATGAAATCAAATGCTAGTTGTTATAATCAGGGGCGGATCCAGACTTTCAGGGCTCACAGTGTATTTTATAGGGGGCTCATAATTTCACCATAATACAAAATATATGTTTATAGAACAAATTTTCCA
>JAUTBV010156680.1:0-10292 GCA_032361325.1 Lepetodrilus fucensis | reverse complement strand
CCATGTGTGTGTGTGTGCGTGCGTGTGTAGGATGGCCAAAGATGCTGGTCTAGTCTAGTCTTTGTTATTCCATGTGTGTGTGTGTGCGTGCGTGTGTAGGATGGCCAAAGATGCTGGTCTAGTCTAGTCTTTGTTATTCCATGTGTGTGTGTGTGCGTGCGTGTGTAGGATGGCCAAAGATGCTGGTCTAGTCTAGTCTTTGTTATTCCATGTGTGTGTGTGTGCGTGCGTGTGTAGGATGGCCAAAGATGCTGGTCTAGTCTAGTCTTTGTTATTCCATGTGTTTGTGTGCATGCGTGTGCAGACTCGCGATAAACCATGATTCATTTACCATGACAAAGCATCATTGATGCGTGTGTGTGTGTATGGGATGGCCAAAGATGCTGGTCTGGTCTAGTCTAAATCATTCCATGCTCTTTGTGTGTGCGTGCGCGCTCGTGTGCATGTGTAGGGATTGTTAGCAGACAAGAGATAAACCATGATTCATATCCCATCTGGTGACACAAACTGGTCAAACATCTAAACCCGCTATTATTGACTCGTTCAAGCCTGACATCCATCACATGAAAAGCCCCCAATGCAGACGTCATTTATAGCAACTATCATAAGTGTCGTTAGCAACCACGCTCTAATGTTCACGATATATGATCTACAGATATTTTCGTACTTTATTGGAATAGTTTTATCAAAGTTGTAGTTCCATTTCCAAACCGTACTGTATCAATGTTTATATACATAACTTTGATTGCCAATTATTTAATGCTATATCTTGAAATATTCCCGCTGTGACATACAGCGCTAATTCATTCATTGTTTGGATGTCACCAGAAGCAACAGAAGTAACCCCGACCAGACTTGCAGTCCCTATTAGCATGATTAGACTGTTAGAAAGATAATGAACTCTCAGGAGAATTGTGTCATTCAAGTGATATGTACAAGTGTTATGTACAAGTGTTATGTACATGTGTTATGTTCAAAAGTACAAATAATAAATACCAGTGCATAAATCATTAACAAGTAAATCATGAAATTAATGTGTCACTAATTAATGTGAACTCTAGATTTTAGACGTAAATGCGACAGCAATAAAATGTGAACAATCATGTCTCCATACTTGCCTTTAATGCGCAACAATTAAATGCGACAATACGGCGGTCGCAATTTTCGCATTAATATTCTGCTAACATTAATTTCATGATTTACAGTATGTAAATGTTTTTGTACAAGTGATGTGTACAAGTGGGTTTGGTTACGTACATTGAATATGTAACAGTGTCTTGTAGGTGTGTACATGCAAAATATGTATAAGTGAATTTGGATGTGTACATTTAAGTGAATACATGTAATATGTGTAGTATCAGTGATATGTACATGTGATATGTATATATAAGAACTATGTAAAGTATTATATACAAAGTCAATTAAGTGCTATGCGTAACTGTCAAAATTTTGGGCTGAACTTACAGGTAATGAAGCTTTTTTCATACTCAACTTAGAATCGTACTCAAGCATTGGTCCTGAGGTGATGTAACTTTTAGTACAATTTCATGGTCAACTCAAAGTTTTGTTCATAAATCCCAATACTGTAAAACGGTTTTATTTAGCGGCTCGCAATTTTCATGATTTTGCCAAATTTAAGAGAAAAACCTTGTTCCCGATTTGTTAAATTATAACATTTGAGCTTGAGCATGAAATTGTACTCAAAACGTTTTGTAATTTCAAGGCAAGGGGCCCTATTCTCGAAACATTCTTACGATCTTCTTAGCCTAAGAACGTTCTTAACTTTATCTTAAGGATACCTATAGCATGATATAATCACGTTCTTAAGCTAAGAAGATCTTACGAAGTTTCAAGAATAGGGGCCCAGGTCTGTATTTTACATTTAGAGGTGAGCACAAAATATTAGTTAAACGTGAAATCGTACACATTATTGTTTCGTAACCTCGTAACTTTGTCATCAGCTGGTTAATGTTTTCAAATCTGGTTGTCCTCATCATTCAATGAAAACTCTTAGTTTCCAGGCATGGCAGCTTTATGCACAGATCTGCAGAAATCCGCTGAGGGGGTCTACTTATTTTCCTTGGACGTAGCTTCGGGCCTGCACCCCCAGGCTTGTTGTCCGCTGAAATCACAATTGTCTGTTGCCATGCCTGAGTTTAGGTTTAACATGACAATGTGGTGGCCTGTACTCCCTCCTTAACTTGTTGATAGATCAAGTCTGGACGTTGTTACCGAAAAACAGCTGTAGTTGTTTCTACAAGTCTGAGACTGTGTTCCTTGCACTGCAGTACAGTGTTCTGTGTACTCCGGACACACTGTTCTGTTAAAGGAATGAAACTGCACTCTGTCCGGGACCTGTGCAGTCTGTACTTGCCTAGCGAAGGGGTGCATAATGCACAGGGAAAGTACAGTGACATCATGCATCTAGTCGTTCCTTTCACTCTTATACAGCATACTGGAGTGACATCACATATCTGCCAGAGAACACTTCGCACAGTTGAAGGGAACGGCTATATTGTTGCAGTATTTATGATTATTTCGGTGATATTCATGTTTGTCATGAGGCAGTGAATGTTTCTTATAGGACGTCTCAATATTGAGATGCTAGTTTAATATTTAATTTTTATTTTGTTATCCTGGTCCGAGTACTTGGTATACCATTCTTGTCATATAGTGACATGTTTCTATATACACATGCATTGACGGAAATATATACATGTATATTAATATATTTCTGTATACACATGTGTGTGCTTATTTTTTTATGTAATTGCACATGCATTGACAGAGATGACATGACATGACGAGCATGAAATGACTTCAGGTTTACAGTTGAAGTTGCGCTGGCAAGCCCCTGTGTAAGGTCCAAAACTATATCTCCCTACCTAGGTATACTATACCCCTTACCCGGGTATACTATATGCCCCTCCCAGGTATAATATACCCCCCCCTAGCCGGGTACAGTTTGGAAGGTCCGCAGAATGACTTTAGGGAACGAGATTCCCGACTCTCTGTACATGTATAACTCTTTGTTTCTGTGTCTGATTGTTCTGTTGAGTTTGACCCTGATCAATTGTTTATGAATGAAGCAAACAACTAGTCAATATTTTAATGTACTGTTTATAAACATCTATGTCCTTATCTTGTCTGCTGCTGAAAATTCTGCTTTCGTCGATTGCTATGCTATGTATTCACAGTTATATGTTGAAACACATTAAAAACTCATCGCCTCATTTTAATTGGGGGGATGACGTAATTACAGAAAGACATTTAGAGACTTTGAAGGTTTCAGATGTTAGTGCAACTGTCGGTAGTATCTGTCTATGTGACATTTGTATGTCAACCCCCCGGACCTATTGATGTCAGGTTCTGCATTCCTATGTGTAGTTTGATTTTGCTTTGTCCTGTTCAGTTAGTACATATGTGAGATGCCCATTTGTGTCTTACTATACAGCATATAATTGGTGGGTGTTTTGTTTTTTCATTACATAAATATGAAGATATAAGTAATGGTACATGTATATTTGTTAAAATAGTTTTTGGTGAAAAATGAAGTTGGAAATGTCGTTGAATACTGTGTTGAAGATTTAAGACTTGTTATATCAATTATCCCATGGATGTGCCACCAGTGTAATGGATGTGTAATTAATATGATTTTAAATACTGATAGACGTTTAAAGAAAAGTATTCCTATAGAAGATTAGTGTTCCCACTAGTCAGAAAAGAAAATCTCTGAATTATGAAGAATGTCGATGCGTTTACTATATACAGTGATGTTGTATTTGTTGAATTACATCAATTTAAAACTATTTTTATAGAAAAGTCCTCTAATTAATAGGACCGTACTCCAATTTCCAAAACATAGAATTGTTATCAATTTACCCATATTCATTGATTCACAAGTTCTGGGCATTTCTATCTCGACACTTAGCAACAATAAATACATCTAATTAGCCACACTTACTCATGTCTGTTACCATCCATGTTTTCCTAGAATGGAATTATTTTTACATCAGAGATATCACTCTATTATATATACTCCTCCAGGTTGAGGTCAAATAAATGCAGATTAACCTCTCCATGCTGAAGGCAACCAGAGATGCCCTAAAGAGCAGTGCTTGTGCCTAATCCAGAAGGGAGATGGTAACACTATAATTATTACATGCCATTTTGTGCAATATAAATCCCAATTGTTGTTACCGTATTATTTTATTTTCATGAAAAATACAAACATTGACTTTGTGCAAATTGTGGTATTTGCTTTGTGTTATGTTCTTTTATTGTTTCCAGCTTGTTTTAATAATACTCCTTGCAGCTTTTTGCACTTTGCACAATTTTAGTAGCTTTATCATTTTTATTCCAGCTTCTGTTTAACTCATAGTTTACATTTACAAATTATTATTCCAGATATCTACAAGGATAAGCACACACATGTCAAATATAAATGCCCACAAATTTTAATTTTATATTAAGGTTTACAGGGAGTGATGACACGTTTTTTTCAATTATTATAGTTTGAAGATATTATGTATACGATTTTGAACAAATTGAATAAAACAATATTTTCTGTACTTATGTTTCTTGTGATGATATATGGTTTATTAGCAACAAATTTGTGAAATATTTCTGCAGTGATATAAAATAATAAAACCATCAATATTAGTCGAACTAGATATAACTTTGGTAGATTTATTTTCATCATTGTTTCTGATCTGTAGGATTGTGCTGCTGTTCAGTAAAATTGCACCAAGTTCTTGTTTCTTCAGATTCAGGTCCAATAAATTTATGCCAATACTATTCTAAAATATGTTTTATTCATTCTCTTGAAGACATAATATCATAGGTATGTATGGTTGTTTTGGACTAGTTCTTAGCTATAACTGCAAAGTACATTCACTTGATATACATAAAATCATGTTTGTACTTCCAAAAAGCTTTCCACTGCTGTGTGTTTGACAAATCTCCACTGCAACCCAAAGATAGACAACTTGAATATGGACCATATGTTTTTCTTCATTATATATCATGCAACGGGGGTTTAACTCTAATGTTTGCTCACAGATTCCTTCATAGATCAATTGATGCATCAAAGACAGGTAGCGTAACGTTCTCTTTATTTATATAAAATATTAATATTTTGATAAATATCGAGTACTGGCGACTAAGTACATAAGTAAATAACAACTTTTGGATGGATACATCAAGCATATTAGTCTCAGATCGAAATTTGTTTGTCCATTATCCAGGTCTGTCAACTGTGATATTATGCCTTTAAATTACAACATAAACATATAGCAATTGTTGACTAGTAATACAGCTGAATATTTTACAAATATGATAAATTATTTACTTAAGTAATTAACCCCCCTCCAGTCACTGGTAACTGGAGATGCCTTAGATGGCAAATATGCATTATTGATTCAACAGGGAGAGAGTTAAGTCGGCTGCACAAAAATATGCCTGAAAGGAAATGGAGCACTTAAGTTATGTTCAGGGCAGGTGGTAGTGCAGTGGTAGAACCTTTGGTCCCGAGTTAAAATTGCATCCAAGGAGCCTGGCATCGATGTTCGCGAAAGTTGCCTTTCTGACGTGAGGATGCACTGTCTGTAGAGTGGCAATTCAGATATCATCCTTGGTCTGTCAATACCAGCCAGTGCTCGCAGGTTTACTGCAACATTCAGCACTATGAATGTTGTGGGTTTCATCCTGCCTGCCATAAAACTGACAAGTCGTGATGTATTGTAAGTGAAAGAATCTTGAAAGCGACTAAACCCAAATTATAATAAATTTGGACAGATACATGTTGACATACACAAAAGTGTAAGTTAGAATGTGGAGGAATGTCGTGTGATTTTATGCGAGTGAGTGAATATGCAGTGATGTTAAACTCATATTCACAGTGTTCGCAATGGAGCCCATCCGCACGCCCGCGACGGGTTATTTTCAGCAAGGACAGGTAACGTTTTATCCTTGCACACACGCATGTCGTGTTACTTTTTGTTTGTTTTTCAAGATGTAGATCATCGATCACTGGCCAACATGTATGAGGATGGATAACTTCTCAGACTTGCCAGTCCTCATGTCTGACAGTTAAATTGCTGGAGTTTTATACACTGATATTCACTCACTGACAAAATAACATTTAATTCCTGCACATTCTAACTTACACTTCAGTGTGGTCATGTCTGTCAAGTATCATGACCTACAACATGTACAACTATATGTCCTTAGCCTGTCAGTACCAGGTTTACTGCAACATTAGTTCAGCGCGTCGCTACAGACTGAGTAGTGAGTACAGGTGCAGGTTTCTTCATGCCGTAAACTGACAAGCTGTGATACAAGCGAAAGAAAGAAAAAAAGTGGCTCTAAACTCTAATTTAGAAATATAAGTATCATGTGACATGCTAAGCAGTAAGTCTGTAATGATACAACTTATGATACACTTTTCATTGTTTCACTAGCGGGAATATCTATTCAAGAAAATTTTACAATGAGATGTATAATTTTTTTTAAATATTTACAACATTACATTCAAATATACATACAATTGTCAATTCTGATCTAAATTCGGTATGTTTCTTGCTCCTCATACAACATATGTAAAATTATCACTGATATCCATTTTTCAATGAAACACATTTCTTTCAACAATGTACCACTCGGGTTCCATGAATATTGTTTTACATGGCCTTTAGCACAGCTCCTCGCATTGTTGCGAACACATTTTATACACATAATCAAAGGACAGGAAGGCACACCTTCCCTGTGAAGAGTTCTGAGATAATTGTGAAGAAGATTGCCATGATGAAGAGAACATAGGAAGATCCAACTTGTGTGTGATTGGGCAACTTGTACGGCTGACCTCCGATCTCGTCGATATGGAAACCCACAGGAAATATAATGGCAGCCAGGCAGAACAGTGTCACTAAAAATATAAAAATTGTGGTTAATATTCAAATTATTAAGTAATGTAAACCTACAATTTACGTATGAGCGCATATCTCAAAACCAAGATGTCACAAATTATTCACAATTCGTGAAAAATACTACCAAAATATTTACACATGCCACGCTCATGGGTCAATCTTAAAGACAATATTTGGCTTGTAATTGTTCTGGTTATAAATACATTAATAATTGACCATTTACCACATATCAATAAATGTGATCCACATAGAGATGTAAAATGTAGAATGTAGACACTTGATTTGGGCCAAATAAGTTGACATGGCAATCAAATTAGTTGCTAAATTGAGCCCTGCATATAGGTAATATTTTGTTTACTTTGTTTAAATTGGGGTTTAGAGTCAATATTAGCCCTAGTTGTGAATTCTTTAATATCACTTACTGCCTACAAATGCGATCCACTGTGAATACTTGATGGCGTTCCTCCTCCAGTGCGAAGCTATGAGCAGACCACAGGTGGCCGTGAGACACAGGATACCTCCCAGGATGCAGAGAAAGGAGAACATCCACTCGGTGGACAGTCGGGGGAATGTACAGATCTCAGGCCGACCGTGTATCAGCTGACACTGCCTTGTTAACCCCAGACGCATGTTGCCTTTAAAAATAATAATAACGTGAAAAGGATTGGATTAATGTGACCACATTTTGCGATGTTTCATTAATACCTTTTTTTAATATTTAGCATTAAAAAGTTTTTAATGTAGAGTCGCTTTTATGATTCTTTCACTAAACATCACAACTTGTCAGTTTAGGGCAGGAGGATACCCGCAAAATCTGTAACGCTGAATGATGCAGTAAACCTACAAGAACCAGCTGGTACTGACAGACCAAGGATGATATATGTCTTGCCACTCTACAGACATTGCATCCTATCAATATCACGTCGGAAAGGCAACTTTTTCGAATATTGATGCCACGCTCCTGGGACGGGATTTGCACATAATGTATTATATATGTACTAATATTTAAATTTAAAATCCAAATAGGAAGGCAACTCAAATTACAGTAGTTACATTATAAAATCATACCAATGAAATACCTACCAGCTACATTTGTGACAATCCAATCTGGGTTAGCTAAACTGCCAATAGCAAATATATCTGCCGTGAAAAATAATACACCTGATAACACGGTTAGTTTATCCATCTCTGCTGTGTTCGCCAGAAATATAAAGTCTACAGTGGTGATTGACAGTAACGAAATTAACCAGCTGTTAACGTAACACTGTAACGTCAAAAGTGACACTAATTTTCCAAATGATCATCTTCCTTTTCACAGCTGATCCATCGTTCCTGTCACTTAATTCGTCAAATAGGTTTATGATTATGACACTTTCTTCCAAATGCAACACTATACAGCTGTGAATTGTGATACTACATGCTCAATAAGTCCTTATTATTAAAATCAGTCTACATTTGTCAACAAGCTTTGCAAAACGTCAGTAGTGTCATTTCAGGACTTCCGCTTTGTTGACCTTGAACTTGAAAAACTACTTGACCCGGAAGTAGCATAAAGACATTTTCATTTCGCCCCTCAGTTGTTATTCAAGCAACATTCCTAATATTTCCAGTAAATCTAATAAGATACTAAATAATCAATAGCTTTGTGGATATGAATGGTGAAATAGCAGTACATTTACTAATATAGTTAGACATTATAAATCATCAAACCTTTAGTTTACATTCACAGTAACTAGCTGGTCACTGCACACACGACCCAACTGAAGATGGAAATCTGAAAGTAGGAGTTCGGTGACAATCAAGCAGAGAGTCTAGACATGCTCGACTGAGTTACTGAGAATCTAGTGAACTTGCCATCGGCTAAAATGTAAACACACCGACACACACAAGCGGGACGATGATAACTGTACTAGGAAAATTAGGAAATCCGGTTCGTATATCGTTGGAGGCATGCTCGTCTGCGGTATCGCCACATGCTAAAGTGGATCTACAAAATGGTGTGACGAAAATGCTGTACGGTGCAACTCTGTCGAAGCTGTTTTCCTATTCAAATCTGGTTCACGCTATATCGGGGGCAGTGGTAAGAATACTGTGCTGTTTATTTGTTTATAGTCTGTATTTTTTAGATGTTGTTTTTCTGGTTTTCTTTACCATGTTTACCGCATCATTGCGTATGTTATAGTTTCTATAGTAAATGACAACTCAACATATTTAGACAGTTAGAAGCCGTATACTTTTCATTAAATGATTGTCATCACCAGGTCTTGTCATTGATTTAAACCAGCTGTTCCGAAATTATGTATTTACAAATATTATGATATAATATTCATCATGTTCATACATTTATGATTTGTATATGTGTTTTCCTTTCAACCTTCTATACGTATGTGGATTACCTGATACTGATCAATGATGCAGATTAGAATGCCATCTTTTATCAGTTGTTTTTCCACATGATCGAGAGATGATCAAAGTTCATAGGTCAAACAGACCTACAGGCATGTGTATATCATTAATAAATATTAAATGTTTTCAGTGCAGTGTTTACCATACAGCAGCTATAATAAATCTCAAAATACTAGGTTTACAGTGTAGTCCATATAATAATATACAGCAGACCTTGCATATAGCGGCCTTGCATAAAACGACACTCGCCTATAGTGTACTGAATCTGAAGTCCCGGTCCCGTCTAACGCTAATTATGGCATATTACCATGTGTATAACGGACTTTGCATTATAACGGACAAAAATAGCCAGTCCAAGTGAGTACGTTATATGCGAGGTCTACTGTATGTACAGAGACAGAAATGCTGCATTTGGTCAGTCACCACTATAAATTATAATATTAATTATTGCATTAATAGTGTATCATTTGTTTTATTAAATTAAAAACATATGATAACGTTTACAAATTGCAATATATCACGGTTATTTATAGCATATGTATAGTAGTGCCGCGATAGAGACACATACTTCGAGTCAGCCACATGATGGATCTAGATCTACAAAATGAAAGTAAACACATGCAATCATTTGTTGACATAATTCATGGTCAAACGTATTAATTTTAGCTAAGTATTTATGCTCTTTAATATTCATCCTTTATTATTTTGTTTCTGCAGGGAAGTGTGGTGGCTATAACAGTGTTCTTTCCACTTGACACAGCAAGAACTCGTCTTCAAAGTAAGCTGGCGCAGTATTCAATAGTGCACCAAACCATATACTGTAAATCATGAAATTAATGCGAGCAGAATATTAATGCGAAAAATGCGACCGCCAATATTGTCGCATTTAATTGCTGCGCGTTAAAGGTAAGACTTGGAGTAAAACATGTATGGAGACATGGCCGTTCGCATTTTATTGGT
>JAUTBV010156669.1:0-10292 GCA_032361325.1 Lepetodrilus fucensis | reverse complement strand
TGATGTATGACATAAAAATATCACAATCGATGCACGTGCAGTACATTTGCGAAAATCCGCGTGCAAAGTTACCTCACGTAATTAGGAGGGTAACGAATATAGGATGTCCGACCATATATGTGTATTATCTAATAAATATTGGCTACAACATTTTAATTATTATAAAATAATGCATATTATTACCCGACAAATGACCAAATGTGTACTGTGTGTCTGTTCAACTCCATGGGGAATGTATACTGATATAATTGAAGATATGTTTGTGTTACAGGAGGTTGATTCGAGTGGGAGGCTAGAAATAGTATTTGAACAGTTTTCATCTCTCTATCACAGACTGGTTCATATCAAGAGTGTAAGTACTGCCAGAGTCATGTCCCTTGGATTGCCTGGGTCGCACTGACCTACAGAATGTTGAGCAGTATATGTCTCTTTGTGTATTTATGATTTGAGAAGATATCGTAAGCTAATTGACCTATTTCCTCGGCACAAGTTGTATAAATGTCAGAATAGAGATATGATAATATTCACAACTTTGGGATTAATCTTGTCATTTATGATTTTGTCAATATTTGAACAGTTCAACATCTTGTTGATAATACCGACAGGACAATGTTTATTGATTTCAAAATTTGTGTTATGGATGAAATAAATTATTTATGAATTAAAAATGCATTAAAATATTCATGTTAAATTTTATAAAAGTCTACTCTTGGAAGTTGTAATTATATTATCGAAAATATATAAAGCAACATTTTCTCTATAAGCAATTTTATAATTGGTTCTTTTCTATTACAGATTATGAATGAAAATTTTGAAAAGTATTTTGAAGTCTTTGGTGATGAAAAGTGAGTAATTAGTTCAGGTTTTTTGTGTGTCTGCTTTTGTTAATAAAATATAGCCCAATTCTAGCCCAAATATCATTACTGATTTTCATCACAATTAATTTGAATAAAAAGTAAATAAATTGAGGTCATTAATATCCATAGAAATAATTTAATAATTGATATGTTTTGAAGTAATTTGAAAGAAATATTTTATGATTTTTCAACTGTAAATGAATAATAATTAGGAAATATGGATTTTGTATAATAATTTTGCTATTGCCTTCTACTCTAGGAGAATGACGGCAGAGAGGTTTCAACAGTTTCTTCTTGAAGAACAAAAGGTTTGTAGTCTATCGCTATTGTGTTGTTATCCTTATTCATCTTTCCCTGAATTGTTAGCGATGGATTGTATAACTTGAGGTGCATGGAGCAGCTCCATTATGTTAATTTGATAAATATTGTTTATAATATAATTATCACAGTCATCGATGATATATATTTTTGACAATCTAGTATTATTTATTTCCTGTTAATATTTAACGTCGTTTTTGATTTTCTAGTAAGTTTCAAACACTGACGAGTAAATGGATAATTTGACAGGTTTTCGTTGCTTTAAATTTGTTGCTTATTGGTGAAATATTCCCATTTGTGTGCTTTACTTGTGTTGCTTAGAGTTAAAATATTCACACAGCGATGTAAGGCACAACAAATATGTTGCTGATTCTATGAATTTTGCCAGGACACGAGCGCAAATGATATTACGTTGGTGAGAAACCTGATGACGACGTTCCTGGATGAGATGGTGCGAGTGGCGGGCGGGTTGTACTTCACCGAGATTGAGGTAGGCGGCCTGACAACTGCTTATATAATGTCCATGGGTCGTGAGGCTAAACCAGCCTCTACCCAACTCCAACCCATTGTCGCAAATGGGTGAAATATTCCCGCTGCAACATAAAAAAAACACTAATTCAATTAATCTAATCAATCCGGCAGATCAGCTTTTATCGAATGTCTTGTGTTCATACTTTTTCAGTTTGAGGAGTTTTTGTTCTCGCCACACAACACGATCTGGGACGACCACAACGACACAATAACACAGGACATGACTCAGCCGTTGTCGAGATACTGGATAGCATCTTCTCACAACACGTGAGTCCATACACTGCCCACCACTTATGCAGAATAATATTTGTTTTTATTTCTGCGGTTTTATTTTTCCGATTTATTTTTATATTTGTCCTATTGTTATTGTATTCGTTGGCATTTGAACTATATTTTTCTTCAAACAGTTGTTATGAAAAATTAAATCCACAACAACAACAAAAAAAAGTTAATTTGTCTGGCCTCTTTATACAATGCAAGAAATGTGAAAATATTTACATAATCTTGCAGTACTTAAAATATACACAGTTAAAGGGAAGCAACTCTTCTTCCATTCATCATGGATACTGTTAATCCTAGTCATTAATATTATCAGCAACCAAGGCACTTCTGTACGTAATGGTGTAACTCTAATATAACCTTTACTCTAACCTTCGTTATACACTACACCATTGCTAAGGTCGGAGTTCAGGGGCGCGTTCAAAGACACAAGCAGCTTACCAAACTAGCCACTGTCATGAGAGTCGTATGAACGGTAGATGGGACAGGGAACCAGATTCTCTAAGCAGCTTGCAAGTCACTTGCATCTTTGAACGCACCTCAGGTTACCTTAGAACTACCATTTTCGTAATCTCAGGGACGGACGTAATAACGATACGAGTTTGATTCCAGGTACCTGACTGGAGATCAGTTGTCCAGCGAGTCCTCTGTGGAGGCGTACGTTCGGTGTCTGCGGATGGGATGTCGATGCATTGAACGTGAGTATCCTTGGAATTAAAGGCCCAGGCCTGATCCACTAATCAGTCTTCAACCCTCAAAGTTACAATATATGGCCATATGGCTCCTGCATAGCCAAAAACACTCAAAATAGGTGGAATATTGGTTGCCATATTCATGGCTCCCAAATTAGTCGTTAAATTGAGCTCTGTCTTAAGGCACCTACACACCAAAACCGGATCTTGATGCGTTTTGTGCCGTGGTTACAACACCAATAGTTTTTACGTAATTTCCGAGAACCGTTTAAATAGAAATCGTTCCCTTGCATGATTTCTGTGTGCATTGTTCATTGAAATATCATAAAATGTATTGGTGTCGTAACCTCCGAGATATGGTTTTGGTTTGTACGCGCCTTAAACTCACAATCTTGTCATTAATAATCTAGTTTATTGCTCTAGTTTATCAAGTATAGTGCATTATAATTATTAATAATGACTGTATCATTATCTGCCCTTCAATGAACGTTATAGAAGTGATTAACTTCATAGGACCATAAAGTCGAGGTCATTATCTTTCATAACAATGGTTGATTGTTTTTCTATCATCATACGATTGTTCTTCAGGCATCATACCATGTCACAATTATAGTTCCTGCATAGTTACATTCTCTGAATTATTTCTTATAAAAAACCCGTTGATTTCTCATTATCCAAACTTGCTGTCTGCTGGTTTTAGTGACTGTCATTATAAGAAATGAATGTTTAGTCATTAGCATTCATTGTGCCATGAAGTTAATTGATCACAAGACCAAATTTACCATGAAGTGCTTCGCGCATCATGGAATTTGGTCTCGTGACCCATTAACTTCATGGCACAATGAATGCTAATGACTCAACATTCATTTGTTTATTATCACTTCTCGTCAATGCATTGTCACAAATGGGTGAAAGATTCCCACAGTGAATGCAAGCCTATACCATTTTGTCAGATTTTCCAAATGAATAATGCATTGATTAGGACATTATTGTAGTGATAATTTTGTGGAAAGACTGGAATACCAACAAATCCAAATTTGAAAAATTCCTGATGTTAACTCGCTGACCAAAATTTATGAATGATTGTAGATATCTGATTCCATTGTATTTTTGTGGAATTGGTTCTCCATATGGAACTGACATTTCAATAACAAATGAAGACATGTTTGACAGCTCTGACCCTGAATTCTGAATCTGTGTCTTGCAGTGGATTGTTGGGATGGCCCTGACAGCCACCCATACATCTTCCACGGGCACACACTCACGTCCAAGATCAAGTTCCTCGATGTCCTCAAGGTCATCAAAGAACATGCCTGGGTTGCGTCGTCGTAAGTAGAGTTTCCTGTCGCGTCGATTCAAATGTTCTGCGATATTTCTGTGCTTTCGCCAATGTGTCATGCAAATTTTCCCCATTTGGCCTGAATCGGCATTCAATTTAATGATTATCCAAATGTGAAGATTTTAATTTTTCTATTTCAGATTTCCGTTGATATTATCCATAGAGAATCACTGTAGCTTAGGACAGCAGAGGAACATGGCAATGGCATTCAGAGAAACATTTGGAGGTAAACTGACTTTGTCTCACTTGTAGAAATAAAGTTAACTATTCCAACAGAATGAAATATAGTGAGGACCAGGGCCTGTATAGGGAAGGTAAGTGGTAGGTACAACAAATCGCAAGACGTAAACTAGCACAAATGTGTTTCTCTGCGCTTGGCACATACATAACTACACCTGCAGTAGACTAGCCACACTAGCCATGACCTAATATGGGAACGATGTTTTTTGTATAAACTGGTTCTTAATGAATGCGCAGTCGTATGAGCTTGCCGTTTACTGTTAAAGACTTTAATCACGCGGACTCAAATTACGCACAAGTGAAATTATTGACAAGTACGCGAGAATCAAATTACGCGAGAATCAAAAAAAATTAATAATAATAAAAGAATATTCTATGTACTTTTCACTCGAGTATAGAATGATCGCCGGCAAGTACAAACATAAGCAGTTGCAAAGGCCAATTAATATAGGATTACGCCAAGTAATTAGCAATAAATAGAGCAAGTGGCCTCACCTACCTCGAGTAGGCTTCCTATTGTCAGCTGATTATCAATGTTGACAAGATTAGGTGAGAAGAAACCACTCGGATTCATCGACAGGAAATACGTTCTCATGCTAAAAACATAACACTTCGATAAATAAACAGTGAAATAGCACATAATTAGATTGCCTAGTTTACCGTGCATATGTAAGGTACCATAATTATGTCCAGGTATATTCACTTCATCACAATATCTATGAGCAGCTGATGAGAGCTTGGTTGAATTCTCCGCAGCTTAGGCCTTCAATTTCCGCGTTGATTCCGCGCAAGTTACCTTTGCGCGTAGAGCGCGTAATATAAGTCTGCGTGTAATATAAGTATTTTACAGTATCCTCGTAGCAGGAGCCCAGTCCAGTAATTTTGTTGCATATGCGTAAATATTTCTTTTAGTATAGAAAAATAAAATAATTAACACTCATTCAGACTAGAACTGTGGCTGTAACCAAACATTTACCACTATTCTATGGCTGTAGCGACATAAGATCAGCAACAATAACTTATCCAGGTGACCAAAACATTTTTTAATCTTCAGGTCGTCTTCCTGCCATTCGATTTAAATGGCAAAGGGAGGTAATTTTACTACCTGTACCCGGAAGTCAGTTTCACAAAGCCATTTCTTTCCTAATATTTTTTTTCAAAATCACAATCTGTTATTTAAAAAGAATATATTTGTCACAATATCGTACATTTTTTCAAGCTGATCATAATATTAAAATGCTTCTATTCTATTTTCAGAGCATCTGTTGATCGAGCCAATCAACAAGGATGTCGCATCTTTACCGTCCCCAACTAATCTCAAGTATAAAATCATTTTGAAGGTGAGCCAGCCTTTAAATGTGTCCCAAGGGGAGATAATTAATTTAGGATTGTCATATGGCCTCCTCCTTTCTAGATGTAATGTCTGTACTTTCTGTCCGACGCATGCACAGTTACACTGTGCGGTGTTGATCCTTGGTAACTGTACATGTGTCGGACAAAAAGTACAGACATTACAGCTAGAAAGGAGCAGGCCCATAGTGCTGAAGTGCATATAATACACTACACTACAATTCTTTTTTCTACATGCAGTGGTTGGCTCTAAAAAGGGTTAGTAGGAAAAAGCATGGAATTGATTTGCACATGCATCCAGTCCATCAGCTTCATGCTTTTTTGTTTTTCTACAAAACACTATATATGGGGACCAGCATATGGAAGAGCGGTCACTAGCCCCGCATCTCAAGGAGGGTAACTCTACGACAATTTCTTATTGCAGCATAAAAAGCTGCCAGAGTGGGTGGACGGGAACGAGTGGAAGTACACCGTCTCCAACGATGACAGCAACATGGACATCGATCTCACGTCATCGGCGAAGAACGGCATGATGTACTTAGAAGACCCTGTCGACCACGTAAGTGCCACGTTCTGTGGCGATTCTGAAAAAAAATAAAAAATATCACCGACATTTAAGATAACTGTCTGAGGTTTTCGAAACTATGAAATAATCTTGGTTTTTTAGTTGGTCATTCCAGTATAGGTATAAACAAAATTGTCAAATTATTTGGAATTTTAACTATTATTTTGCTAAAGGCAACAATAGATGTCCCAGTAGTTAATCTGGGAGGGAGACAAGACCTTAGTTTGTCAGTACCACCTTGTGCTTGCAGGTTTATTGCAATATTCAGAGCTATGGATGTAGTGGGTGTCCTCTTGCCCTAAGCTTGACAAACTGATATGAGTGAAAGAATCTTGACAGTACCTCTAAGCACCAATTCAAACAAAATATATACAAACAAATTATAAAAGGCAAGACCATAATAATTTCTGTCAATTCTCTCTAATTGCAAGTAAATGAGTGTTTGAGTAGTGGTGTTTCTTTCGCATAAATCGGCTAGGTTTGGCTTGCGCCGTTTATGTACTCCCTGCGGCTAGATTGTTTTGTTTGCAAGCCAACTTCGCCAACTTCTAGCTGACTTGCGATGCTTGCGCCGGTGTCTGGAAGTCAGCCGAGTTGTTTCATTTGCACTTTCGCCATCATTTGACATACTCTCGAACCAGCCAAAATGGCTAGCTGATTTAGGCAAGATAAACCCGACTAATGAGTGTCTGTTTGAGTATGTACGTGAATGTTCTTTCTTAATTGCAGACGTGGCATCCACATTTCTTTGTCCTGACTCACAACAAGTTGTACTACACTGAGGAGACGCAGACGTCAGACTTAGACGACGACAACGAGGAGGAAGACAGTGCATCCAGTGAGGTAAATGTATGTGATAACGTGCTGGTGACTTTGTGTAGTGGTAGAGTGTCCCACTACAAAAATTAAATATCCAGTTCAAATCCAGTAAATGTCCAAAATATTATGTTTTTGTTTTTATTTTTTTATTTTGATAATAAAATCAGTTTCATATATAAAGATGGTGATACAGTGTTTGTTATGTACACAACTATCATCAAGCATTAGTCATTTATACCAGCCATTGCTCAATGATTTTTCTCTTAACACAAAGCTGGTGTAGGTGTCCCCCTGCCCTAAACTGATAAGCTATTATGTGTTTCGTGTTCCCTCCTGCCATAAACTGACAAGCCGTGAATTAAGTGAACATAATCTTGAAAGGAGATCTAAACCCCAATGTACAAACAAAATTAATTAAAATTTAAGAATTAATTATGTGACGTCTTTTTTTCTGTAGAACCGTCCGACTGATGAACTTCACTTCAGTGAGCGCTGGTTTCACGGTCGTCTGGAGGGCGGGAGACACAGAGCAGAAGACCTTCTGCACCAGTACAGTTGCCTAGGAGACGGCACGTTCCTAGTCCGAGAGAGCGACACCTTTGTGGGAGACTTCTCACTGTCATTCTGGTACGTTGACGAAGACCACCAGCCACATGCACATATAGCGTTAATTTAGCCACTCGTATGACTGACGTGCCTCAGTGAACGAGAGGTGATAGAATGTGTCAGTGGTTGTCCCAGCATTTTAATTTGAACAGAAAAAATAAAACCATTTTTAGTTAATTAGTAGAAGAATAAAAAGATTTATAATACTACTTCCGAAGATAATAATAATATATACAACAATTTATTTAGATGTTTTATATTGCACCAAATCAATTGCTCTAAATTGTGCTCATACCGCTACATGATTAGAAAATTATTAATGATTTGTATATTATGGGGAATAAAATTCTAACGAATTATATTCATATTTGAGAAAATATATAATGGTCAAATAATTACGAAATTTCAGTTTGATCCAACTGGATATATTAAAGGCATAATATCACAGATATTGTGTTATTAGTTATTAGTTATTAGCTACAACTGCAAAATACATTCTATTGACATACATAAAATGATGTTTGTACTTCCCAAAACCTTTCCACCGCTGTTTGGTGGACACGTATCTAGTGCAACCCCCTGTAGTCTACTGATAGACAACCTGAATATGGTCGTATGGTTATTTCCTTCATTAAGTCAATGCAAGGGGACATAACTCAGTGGTACGACTTAAACATATAATAGGCACGTCTAACGTTTTCTCGTAATTAGTTCATAGTTCAGTTGATGCATCTAAGACCAGATAAATAGCGGAACGTTCCCTATATTCATATAAAACATTAATATGTTGATAAATATTGAGTACTGGGGACTAAGTACATCAGTAAATAACAACTTTTTTGTGGATAAATCAAGCGTAATTAGTCTCAGATCGAAATTAGTTTGTCCATTATAAAGGTCAATCAACTGTGATATTATGCCTTTAATATATAGTAGCATCTAGGCGTATGCATATAATACGCATGTCACATACAATGCAGGGGGTTGTGTATAGTCATAATAGCCTGCTTGGGTTCGAGAATGCATGCTTGTAAAAATAGAAATAAGGATAAACTGCAAAATATGTGCTGGATATAGATAAAACAATTAACATGTTGTATGCGTATGCGATGCATGCAATTTCACGCTGTAGTGCAGCGTCAGTTGAGAGTTATGATCCATAAAAAATATCTTGTGAATTCTGATTAATTGGGGGTTTTTTAAATATAGATATAGGAGCAACTTTCAAAACTCGTTCCAATACTGTAGGCTAACGACTCGGCCAATGTCTCTTGCCTCGTGTTAAGAATATAAGCCTATCTTGTATACTTGTTCAGACCGTGTACGATGTCTGAGATACTCTCACGTATTTGTATATATATAGACTACTAGTATTCAAAAGAGTTGTTTACTTTCAAATTGAAATATACATAAGAAATATGTAATTTTAAGAAATATGTAATAATGAACTAGGATCACTGTATGCCTCATTTTGTGAGATACTGCACACAACATGGGGGGCACACTGTATGCCTCATTTTGTGAGATACTGCACACAACATGGGGGGGCACACTGTATGCCTCATTTCGTGAGATTCGGTACTAATATATATATATATATATATATATATATATATATATATATAATATGAGTCACTCGTGTGCTATATACAATAAAGTAGGCTAATCAACGCTGCTATGCGGGATAGGTTGATAAACAGTGGGAGCGGAGAAGTTGTTCACAGTAGGAAACAAATAGGTTTCAATAACCGTAATTATGCTACAACGCTGTGAAGTGGCCTTACAATACTATGCACGCCTTTCTACGATGGTAGAAGCATACTACCAGACTCTCGTGGCACAAGCTATACAGAGACGAAAGGGATACTTCCTTGCATTGTGAGTGCCACCCATAGTTAAACACGACTACCTTCCGGAACTTCAAAGGGAGCAATGGGCCGTAACCCTGTGAGGTCATATGCCTGGGTGGTCGGCCCTGGCAACCACTGGGGTTCGAACCCATCCCTGGTACACACCTATCCCTAATCAGTTGACATTGACGACAAACATTCTGGTCGCATTTCAATATTCAGAGAACACAATACGTTCTGGGTATCGTTTCTCGAAGCTCTCTTAGCCGCTAAGCACTTTCTTAGCAATGCATTAGCAAACATAATTGCTATGTTACCTTAGAAGTTAGCGGCTATGAGAGCTTCGCGCACGGACAGTTACAGTGCGATTATTTATATATAGTTTGGCATGAAATGCATTGACACCCCTATTTCGTAGATTATCTCGGTAAATACTTCTTGAAAAGAAAAACAAAAAAACGCAATTTTCTTATTTAATTTTACCTAATAATAAAAGTCTGTTTATATAACGATCACCAAATATTTTCGACGTTCGAAAGAAAGAACGGGTAAAAAGGCTCGATGTGCACGTGTTGATGCTCTTCTTCACATACCCGTACATGCAAATTCAGCCTAATTGCCTGTTCATTCGTTCTTGTGTGAGAGAGATAAGGCCTGGTAAGTGGTGGGTACAGCAAGTAAACTAGCACAACTGTATTGCTCTGCGCTTCACGAATATATCACTACACCTGCAGTAGACTGTAGCCACACTAGCGATGACCTAATAATTTTATGGGAACGATGTATTTTATAAACTGGTTCTTAATGAATGCGCAGTCGGATGAGCTTGCCGCTTATCCTCGTAGT
>JAUTBV010156658.1:0-10293 GCA_032361325.1 Lepetodrilus fucensis | reverse complement strand
GAGAGAGAGAGAGAGAGAGAGAGCGAGAGAGAGAGAGAGAGAGGGAGAGAGAGAGAGGGGGAGAGAGAGAGAGAGAGAGAGAGAGAGAACTTTAGACAGCGACTATAGTGTTTGCCGCTGTTAGGGAGAGTTCCCATTAACATTTATCATTGGAATAATTATGTGTAAGATTTATGAAATATTCCTGAGATCATGAATGTTTATATTTTTTAATTATTTATTTATCCACAGCTATAGAACTGGCACCCTCGACAACAAAAGCCATTATGACATACTGGCTTGTGTTTTCGAGGATGTCGAACTGGATACCATATCATAGTCCGAACTACTCACCACAGCTAGTAGGCCTAAGTGATATATAGTAGGCTATATAAGTTGTTCCGACCTATATTCACGTTAGGCGACAGGACAAATAAGCTATGCTATAGTAACAGTATAATACCATATAACGCATTCATAACATTTTATTATAATTATTCAGAATATTTAGAGGCTATATATGTAGGCTATACTAGGCTAATTAACTTCCGATGTCTGTTTGCGTCGCTGACAGATTACGACGAGTGTGAGCGCTATGGGGAAAAGTTATGTCGACACGGACACTGTATAAACCTAGACGGATCCTACAGGTGTGAATGCGAGGTCGGATTCGAACCCGGACCACATGGAACCACGTGCGTTGGTAAGCATCCCCATTGTCCTTCATTTGATATATCATAAGTGGTATTGTAGTGTGTGTGTGTGTGTATATCTTCTAGCGAGTGAATATATGTCCTTCATGCAATAGTGCTAGGTATCACAGCGTGAAATCGAAATCAGGGTACCAAACGGGTATTGCGTCCCTATTTGTTTCTGTTAACAAGTGAATTCGTTCTTAGGACACCCTAAGGCTTCCAAAAAAGTTGGTTAACATATATAAGTTGTGGGGAAGGTGCACGAGGGACCTATCTGGCCCACGGCGGGCCTGCATTGTATTTGTAATTGGGACAACAAATTACAAACATAGAGCTACTAGTACTATTGATGCTTACCGAAATAGTGCAGGAAATGGCATATTAGAGCACCCAATATTCAAAAGAATTCCCCGAACACATGTTAATTTATAGATCTCTGTATATCTGTATAGGCTACTGGATCTCAAGAAGTGGAATAGTTGTCGTTGTACAGCATTTAAAAACATATTTTAAATAGTGAACGATAATTTTTTGATTTTAGAAATGATGCTCCTATGAATGAATTGTGTTCAAGATTATAAATAACATATTTACAGTTCAGTTGTATACTAATTAATGTACCACTGTGCTC
This sequence comes from Lepetodrilus fucensis, assembly GCA_032361325.1. Classification (NCBI taxonomy): domain Eukaryota; kingdom Metazoa; phylum Mollusca; class Gastropoda; order Lepetellida; family Lepetodrilidae; genus Lepetodrilus; species Lepetodrilus fucensis. The sequence goes on along the minus strand of JAUTBV010156658.1, from coordinate 8,988 downwards.
ATTATGTGTATGCTATTATAAAAGTACTCTTGTTAGACAGCGCTGCGATCTTTATGTTAGAAACAATAAAAGCATGAAAATATATTCTATTTCTTATCATATGAATCTGAGAGTTTAGTGCGGCTGCCCTTCCGACTAAACAGAAGAAAGTGTAAGGAGATAAGAGTAATCTCCCTTAGAATGGCGCTGGCTCACGCTAGCAAAAACATTACACTGGCGGGTTATTTGAAACGTTTAAAGTTTACATGGCTAAACTGTTGATTGCATTTATGTATGTTTTCATGTTTCCCCCCCTCTATTATATTAAATAACGGGCAAAATAACGCTAACGCGACGGTTACATCCCCATATGCTGTAACAGTCTGAGTCGGCAGTCTTTGGGATAATTGAGGACTTCGGTTTTCGTTTAGATCTTTTACTCTTGTAAAGACTTGTTAGCCAGTGCCAAGATTACGATGGTAGTAAAGAGTGTTGATATAAACAGCATTTCAATTTTCAACTCATTAATTGGCTTAATTAACTCTCTCCATGTTACTAAAGACAATCAGAGATGCCCTAAATAGCTGTGCAGGGAAGTCCAGAATCTAGACGTCTATGGCACCATATGCATTCAGCTCCATATGAGCGCTAGTAGTACGATAGTGGAGACGATGGTAGTTTGTCTAGGAGAAGGGTAGTTCGAGATTCCTATCGAAACACATATCTAGTGCAACCCCCTGTAGTCTACTGATAGACAACCTGTTATTTCCTTATCGTAATTATGTCAATGCAAGGGGACATAACTCAGTGGTACGACTTAAACATATAATACCCACATCTAACATTTTCTTGCAATTCGTTCATAGTTCAGTTGATGCATCTAAGACAAGATAAATAGCAGAACGTTCCCTAATAAAACATTAATATTTTGATAACTAACGAATACTGGGGACTAAGTACATCAGTAAATAACAACTTTGGGGTGGATAAATCAAGCGTAATTAGTCTAAGATCGAAATTCGTTTGTCCGATATACACGTCTATCAACTGTGATATTATGCCTTTAAGAAGTTTGTAAGAACGTTTTGAGAATAGCTTATAACATAGGTAGATGGTAGATGCATGTCATTGTCTCACTCAAATTGTAAATATGGATTGAATGTGATCCATTGTTATCATGATGATACTTGATGCTCTCAACTAAATTTAGTAGTCACTAGAGTTTTGATTTTGATTTTGATGGGAGTAGGGATGTTTTCAAGATTCTTTCACTTACATCAAGGCTGGTCAGTTTAGGGTAGGAGGAAACCTGCAGCATCCGTAGCACGGAATGCTGCAGTAAACCTGCGATCATGGTACAGACTGATTCCTATCATGTTCATGTCAGAAAGGTAACTTTCGCGAACATTGTCGATGCCAGGCTCTGTGCCAGGATTTGAACCCAAGGCCTTTGGCTCCGAAGTCCAACAATGCAACATTCCACTATTGCGCTACACCCACGCCTACACCCTGCCTGTAGTAGAGAGTCTTTTCAAAAGCAGAATCTTATATGTATTATAGCATGTCCACTCAGTGATATCAATATGCCTACATCTATCGTGTTGTTGTTTAGACACCAATGAGTGTTTGACAAACAATAGCGGATGCAGTGGACGCTGTGAGAACCAGTTTGGATATTTCAACTGCTACTGCGACGAAGCTGGCTACATTCTCGGCGACGATGGCTTCTCCTGTGTTGGTTGGTTTAATTTCCACATGTTTCAGAAACATTTTATTTCTTAAAATTAAAAAATATGTCAGCAATTTACTGACCAAAACATTGCAATAATTATCAAATGTTCAACTATCTACTAAATCCGAAAATCTAGTAAAAAAAAATAACAAAATAACAAAATAAATAAAATAAAAATCTAGTATTTATTGTCACAGAGGTACACTCCAATTTAAAAAATATATAATAATAATAATTCATAGAGGTGATTGTTTCAGATATTGACGAGTGCGCTATCCAGGCTGACGAATGTGAAGACCTCTGTGTCAACATCCCTGGCAACTACATGTGCAAGTGTCGGCAGGTCGGGATGGTTGTCAGTGACGACAAGATCACCTGCACAGGTGACAACCACAATCAATTTTTTTTTCTATATTTATTTCTTTAATTTAATGTTGTTTTGTTTTTCAAGTTAGGGTTTAGAGCCACTTTTAAAACTATTTTGTTCATAATTATCACCACTTGTCACTTTACGGGAGGAAACCTGCAACACCTGTAGCAGTGAATATTGCAGTAAACCAACAGCACTGGCTGGTACTGACAAACCAAGGATGATTACTGCACTATAACATCCTCACATGATCGTGTCAGAAAGATAAAAAAAAATTGCATGAACATTGACCCTAGATTCCCAGGGTAAAAATTGTCGCTGTTATAATATGATGATAAAATGCAACAATATGAGTACTAAGAACGTCCATTTTTTTCCAGAATGCCATCGTGACAAGTACTACAACCAGAATGATGACATGTGTCACCCGTGTCCTGCTCATTCTGTCATCTCCACACATCTCGGATCGCACATTGCACTGTCCTCGACCGACTGCGAATGTTTGCCAGGGTTTGAAGGGAACCCGAGTCGATATGTCGAATGCGTAGGTTAGTGATTGGTGAAAATAATTGTACCCTGAGCTGAGGAAGCTTGCACTGCTCTGAAGGGGACGATGTAGAAAATAAATGTTAACGGATCAACTGAATGGCTGAATAAGGAAGGCTTATTTAAAACATATTTTTTAGCTTCTAGTATCATTTTGTATTTGATTCTCTTATTTATTTAACATTTACAGTAGATGGACAACAATCCACTATTACTATAGCACCTTTACATTTTTCATTTGAAGATGATGCATTATCACCATTTTAAGAGATGGGAGATAACCCTGTTATATTATCTCCCCCTTGATCTAACGTAACATGAATGTTAAAATGCTAATTAAATATAGTATTTATTTTTCCACAATTCTCATTGCTACGATATAGATAGATATACATGTATTCCAATCACATATCCTTGTTTTCTCCTACATAATATTATTATCTGCCCTATAACTATATATTTTGACCACATCTTGTTTCTGGTGCAGATCGTGACGAGTGTTCACTGGGTGAGATACAGTGTGTTCATGGCTGTGTTAATGTCCCTGGTAGCGCTCACTGTTCATGTCTGGAGGGCTTTACCTCCGAGGCCGATGGTGTCAACTGTCTAGGTAACCTTGGAACTTTCACACTATAAATTGTCTTCACAATCTATCTGGCATCATTCATTCACTCGAAAATCTGTTTGAAATTCTAGGATATTGATCCATCGAGTGATCATAGTGCGACACGTCGTAGCTGTATAACAAGTTTGATTTATGGTAATTTAATTCCATCTTGTCCTACCAGGTACCCATTCACAGCTGGGTGGAACAGAGCAGCAAATCTTTTTGAAAGTTTTGTCCATTGTTAAAAATGTCGCCCAACAGTAATAATGTTTTGGTTTTTCTTTGCATCGCGAAGTCTCAGTGAGTTGAGAATTATCAATTCAATGCAATTCTCGTTTCCTTTCAGACATTGATGAGTGTGCAACGGACTCTGGCGGCTGTGGCCACATCTGTGTGAACATCCCTGGCTCGTACCGGTGTCAGTGTGCCGGGATAGGATACACCATGCTAGCCGATCAGCACTCGTGTCAGGGTACGTACGTGGACTAAAGAGTGTTCACTGGGTGAAATACAGTGTGTTCATGGATGTGTTAACGTCCCTGGGAGAGCTCACTGTTCATGTCTGGAGGGCTGTACCATTGTTCATCAGCAATGGTAGAACGTTGGACTTAGGAGCAAAAAGCCCCAGGTTAACAGCCCGTCCCGAGAGCCCAATGTTACCTTCCTGACACGATTAAGATAGGATACCATGGCAATGCAATTATCATCCGTAGTCAGTACCAGTCAGTTTTTGCAGGTTTACTGCAACAGTCAGTGCTACAGATGTTATGGGTTTTCATCACTGCCCTCAACTGACAAGCTGTGATACAAGTGAAAGAATTGTTAAAGCGGTTCTAAAACCCCAATTTCAAAAACTGTGATATTCTAAGTGAACTAGCACCATATAAACTGGTGGAAATCCAGACTAGTCAAGCAGTACATATGCATACAAGTCATGATATTAGTGAAAGATTCTAGAAAGTGACTTTAAACCCTCCCCCCCAAAAAGAAACAACCAAAAAAACAACCAAAAACTGTGGTCCATTACAAGTAACGTATTTATGGCAAACGTTATTCAACTTCCAAGTGAGCTGCAGCTCTGTGATGTCCTACCACTGCAATGTTTCAGATATAGATGAATGCAGGGACCCCAACTACTGCTCGGATGACTGCGAGAACACCGACGGTGGCGCCATTTGTCACTGTCCGCCAGGCTATGTGATACACTCTGATCTCAGGACTTGTGTTGGTGGGTTGATTTGTACACTTCAAAATCAGAGTTCACCCTAGTTATAGGGAATCAAAATTACCAGCCTTAATTTATAAAAAAATAAAATTGGAAGATTTAAAGTTCACAGAAAAGTAGAGAATACAATTTAAATATGGTACAACTATTTAGAAATATGAGTAAATTAACGTATACATTCTGGTATGAATTAGTAGTGTTGTGGACCTACTTTTCTCAAAATCCAATATAGCTGCCAATGGTTTGTTTCAGATCATGACGAGTGCTTGTCACGCGATCCTCCCTGCGACCAGATCTGCATCAACTCTCTGGCGTCCTACAAGTGTCGCTGCAACAAAGGATTCAAGCTGTCCTGGGACAAGAGGACATGCATAGGTGAACACATGAACACACATCCTCTAGATGAACACATGAACACACATCCTCTAGAACATGGGGCCAGAGCCTCCTCAGACATACCCCACTGGCCGGAGTTTCACAATTAATTACGTTACGTGTAACCCACAGTATATATGCACCTTACCAACCAGCATACTTTACCTTATTACTGGTGTTATAGTGAAGGACTAGGCCTGCATTTCACGAAAGGGGTGTAAATTTATGCCTGACCTAAAGCATGGAGTACATAAACAAAGTTACATGTACTCCATGCTTTACGTCCTGATATACGTCCGGCGTAAATTTACATCCCTTTCGTGAAAAGCTTTCTAAACTGCTTAGTCTTTTGGCCAGCAGGTATTTTTGGGATTTATTTTAACACTGGTAGTATCCTGTACGTTACACATTGTGAGCGAATTAAAGCATTTGAATTTTAGAGGGTTTTAATTAAAAAATGCTAATGATGGATGTTGTCACATTGTCACATGTGTTGGCAGACATCAACATTTTTTAGAGGGCTTCGATTTTAATTGTATGCTAATAGCATCATGGTATACTAATCATGAACATTGTCGTGTTTGACAGACATCAACGAGTGCATGGAAGGAGACGGAATCTGTGAAGAGGGCTGTGTCAACACTGTGGGGTCGTTCCACTGTCTGTGCCAGAAACCCGGGTTTATGACTGCGGATGACGGATCTTCCTGTGTGGGTATGCATCCTCGGCCAACCTCATAAGGTTGCTGACCTATTTTCAGTCTTAAGGCATTGCAATAAGCAATTGTGATTTCAGCTGAAAACAATCCCTGGTACAAATAAATCGACCCCAGACAAATACTTTCTACGGAAAAGCATCCTCATACTTAACCCTCTCTCTGCTGAAGGCAACTTAAGTTGCCCGATCACATGCAGTAATAGAACACTTTGATTTTATTCGGCAGGGAGAAGGTTAACTATTATAGTTTTGGGCAAACCTATACTTTAGTATACTGTATATAAAAGTAGACCGTACTCTATCTTTATTAAGATATCATTTGTAATACATGTATGCTGAATGATCTAATTTGAATCAGCTGCATCTACAGTAACATTGAATATTGTTTTTATATCTGCTGGAGGTTTCTCGCTGTTTTCAGACATTGATGAGTGCAGTACGCGCAGAAACAAGAGCTTGTGTGAACAGCAATGTGTGAATCTCCCTGGGTCCTACAAGTGCGAATGTTTCCCTGGTTATAGGACCACATCGTCCATCAAGTGTACACGTATGTATATGTACAAACCAGCCGGGATGACATTCATATTTCTACGGATTTGAGGAATTAAGAGGATATTGTAGTGAATTTGATAGAAATATTGAAATATTTTTGGACACGATCCTGGTTGCACAGAGTGATAGCAGCATAATGAAAGTTGTAAATATCTACATATGTATTGCAGTTGTCCCGTACGGGTGAAATATTGCTACTGCGATGTAAAACCCTAATTAATTAATTCATTCATACATGTATTGCAAGTTTTGATTTTCCTAGGGCTATGACTATTTTTGGTGAAAATTAACCCAGGACACCAGCAAAGGTGTTCTCGCTTAGAATCAAACTGAGCGTGTTAATCCCCGAAGAATTTAATGATACCTTGTTTACATATCTAATATTTACCATGGGATACAGCAGTTCTGGTTAGGCATGAATATAATATATGAATATAAAATATGTATTACATATATCTGAAATTCCATGTTGTGTGACAAAGAGATATATTTTTTAATTTGTTACCTAATTTTTCCCAGTAAAAGAATGACCACATTACTATTATGGTCGTAATGGTCGTGAAATGTTTGTGCACTAGCCTGTCGCCGTGGTTACTACCGAGCCAAGAAAGATGTCGGCTGTCAGAGGTGTCCACCATTTTCCAGCACCAACGGCGTTGCTAGGACGTCGGTCGGTGACTGCAAGTGTCACCGTGGTTACGTGGGCGATCTGGCCAATGACGTTCCTTGCACAGGTAAGGTCAAATTAGGTCAGATGAAGGTCAGGAGAGGTCAGATATGGGTCAAGCTGTACTAGTACTACATAACATGTTATGGTGTACTTTTATTTACAGTTTCTTTTTGGTTAGAATTAGTGTTTAGAACTAATTTAAATATTATTTCTCAGTTTATGACGGAAGGAAAACTTATGCAAACGTTATGTCGGTTATGCCAGAGTACAGGGATGAGAATCTTCCATAAATCTTTAGGCTCCAAGATCGATCTCGTAAGCCTTTGAACCCTGGATCCTGGCTGTTACAGCTGAAAACACAAGTATTGTGTCGAAGTACTATATGTCAAATACTGACATGCCATCAGTTCCTAACACTGCAAGGTTAATGCTCTATACATGTATATGCTTTCTGTTCAGTATTGCCCCAGGCGACTATGAACTACTAGTACTTGTATTTCTACAGATCTGAACGAGTGCTTGATGTTGGCTTGTTCAGACGGTTGCGTAAACACAGCAGGAAGTGCATACTGCACGTGCCCCAAAGGATTCAACCTGGGGAAAAATCGCAGGATTTGCGAAGGTACGAAGTCCGCGTATCTTTCAGTATATTTTTGTAATTTATTTTAACCCTCTCCCTGATGAATTAAGACACAGGTACAGCTCTTTATGGCATTTCTGGTTGCCTACAGCGTGGAGAGGGTTAAACAAGCTAAAAGAAACAATTTACGAGATGCAGTTTTATATGAGAAAATGTTATCTAAATGTACAAATTTTGCTGAAATATTGAAATTTGTAATGTTTGCAGCTGAAGAAAGAAAAAAGATCATTGTGGTGATTTTTATGTAATTACGTTGCAGATATAGACGAGTGTGAGACTGGTGATAACACCTGCGAACAACAATGTATCAACACCAGGGGCAGCTACTCATGTGGCTGTGACCTTCGATATTTCACGATCGGCACCGACGGAAAGTCTTGTCTTGGTCAGTTCATAAATAAATTGTACATCTCGTAACCCTTCCTGAGTCAATAACGAAGGATTAGCACAAATACATTTCTTAAATTCATACTTTTGATATATAATTTTTATTCTTTTCTTTATAAGCATCATAGTTCAATTTTTTTATTTTATGTTTGTTACTTTCATCACATTGATAGAATTTTTTTCTCTTTTCAAAATGGCCACCCCAAACTTGAGAAAGTTGTATGAAAGCTCTTTTTGACAAAGTTATTTACGACTGACCTGGTAGAATGTAATTTGTTGTATTTCAGACATAAATGAATGTGACAGGGACAACTTTGGATGTTCTGGAAAGTGTATTAACACGATCGGCAGCGTCCATTGCGAATGTCTGTCTGGGTACGCTCTCATGGCAGACGGGAAAGGTTGTCATGGTAACCTGTCATTCAATGGCACTTTTGTTAAATTTTGTCTGACCAGAAACATAATAAAATATTGAGTTAAATTTAACACGTTCTGTTACGAGTTATTGTTTCCATGCATGAGTAAAAATAATAATATCATGATAATAATATTAATAATAGTAATCATGATGATAATAATAATAATAATAATAATAATAATAATCATGATAATAATTAATTATAATAATAATAACAATAACAATAATACCAGTGGTCCATTTATATAACATGTTATCTCAACAATCATTTCAAAATTGTATTTAATTGTTCAGATGTGGATGAATGCCAGATATACAACGGTGGATGTGACGATGTCTGCATCAATACGATTGGTTCATTCCGCTGCGACTGCAAAAAGACAGGGTTTGAAAAATATCACTACGACGACAAGAAATGTGTTGGTAAGTCCTTTAATTGCACATGTAATACAGTATTATACTCTGAGGCGCTGTTTGTATGTCAGTGGCATTACTTTTGGATATAGAGTTGTCAATGCTTGAAGAATCGCAATAGTAGCTCCTGTTAGGCATCCATAGTCGTTTCCAGTCAAACACGAAAATGCGAGAGGCAATCTGTTCCACTTTACATGTCCTCACTTGAAAAACTCAGTCTTTAGGCCGAGCTTTAAAGGCATAATATCACAGATATTTATGGTTGTTTTGGACTAGTTCTTAGCTATAGGCGCTGCAAGTGGAGCGAATTCTATTTATAGACGTACCCAGTTTACTGATTTTGGTGATAAGCGTGT
>JAUTBV010156647.1:0-10294 GCA_032361325.1 Lepetodrilus fucensis | reverse complement strand
TGGTAAGAGTGACATGCACCTCACAAAATGGTAAGAGTGACATGCACCTCACAAAACAGTAAGAGTGACATGCACCTGACAAAATGGTAAGAGTGATGTGCACCTCACAGAATGGTAAGAGTGATGTGTACCTCACAGAATGGTAAAAGTGATGTGCACCTCACAGAATGGTAAGATTGATGTGCACCTCACAAAATGGTAAGAGAGATGTGCACCTCACAAAATGATAAGAGTGACGTGCACCTCACAGAATGGTAAAAGTGACGTGCACCTCACAGAATCGTAAGAGTGACATGCACCTCACAGAATAGTAAGATTGACGTGCACCTCACAAAATGGTAAGAGTGATGTGCACCTCACAAAATGGTAAGAGTGACGTGCACCTCACAGAATGGTAAGAGTGACATGCACCTCACAGAATGGTAAGAGTGACATGCACCTCACAGAATGGTAAGAGTGACATGCACCTCACAAAATGGTAAGAGTGACATGCACCTCACAAAACAGTAAGAGTGACATGCACCTCACAAAATGGTAAGAGTGACATGCACCTCACAAAACGGTAAGAGTGAAATGCACCTCACAAAATGGTAAGAGTGACTGTCAGATAATTCATCTATGGCTGCATGTGATTGCCAGGGGCATAGATAGGCTTAAAAATACAAAATGCTAGGACAGGATTTGATGACAGACATTATAATTAGGCTAGGGCACGATTTTCTTTTCCAAAATAAGTTTTCAAAGAAAACATAATAAATAATAAATTCTCACTAGGCTCTGGTATTTGTGCCTAATAGCTAGGTACGCCCCTGATAGCTGCAGGGTTATTTGTCTTGACAGGGGATAGACTGGGTCTCAACAACACTGGATCAGATGAAGGTATCACTTGACATGGCTAGAGTTGCTCTCGATTAGAAAATCAAAGAATGTAGAGTTGGTAATACTAGCTTCCTGCTTTTGTCTGATTAATGTAACAGGATCCCACACAACTCACTGGCTATAGTGGGGTCCTTATTAGGATGAGTCCAGATCAATGAAGAATCAAAACTAGTGTACGAGTTTCATCATAGAATGCCCACGATAAAGGACAAGCTAAATACATCTTTACACGCATTGCCATATGATATTCTGTGTACCTGGCATGTTCCTAAATTGTGTATTAAACGACTCTCACCCTCACAATTATATATACCAATATTTATGAGTGATTTATGTTTAGGGAAATATGTATATAGTATGGAGTGGGGTTAGGCAAATGTGTAAACATTCACATCATCATAGACATAGACATAGTACATATTACATATTGAAAGATCACGGGTTTCTACATCTGGAGGATAACCTTTACCAGAACATATTGCCATACTGGAACATCATTAGAGGCCTTGTACAGTAGCTACATTAAGGCAGATATCTACAGATGCGCCCTTTACCACAAGTGTGAATATCATGCATAAAACACCATTCCTCTATCTGGGAATTTAGACTGGTCCATTTACAGCTGTCATGTCTATTTCCGTGCCACCACTCTACCAGTTAACAACAAATCTGACATTTCTGGTCCCAATGTGCTAAAATCCCACACTAATACACTATTCAGCATTATTGCCATGTCAGAATACATTTGCTAAAAGAAAGAAAGTCCTGTCCACACCAAGTACATCAATGATATTCTAGGTTCAGTAGTTAAAATATTAGTCTGTGTCACACCTTGTTCTCACCCAAATACTCCTATTCCCCTAGAGAAGTGAAGCAAGTCTAGATAGATGGTAAAGAATTTCAGTGGCTCCTTTCATATAAATATAATATCAATATATATTATTGATTTACTTTAACCCTCCGAGACTATTGATAGTCTATGTGAAGGAAGTAGCTAGCAGTGACACTATCATACAGCTAATAATAGGAGAAGATATGGAATAAATGGGGCGCTACATGAAGCTATTATCCATGACCTTTGATGTCAGTCTCACTGAGCTGGCTGAAGATGGATCATCAACTAGGTCTATTATTGTCTACACATCAGAGAACAGTCACAACCAACATGTCCACAGCCTGTTTACATTTGCACTGGTCACAGTAATCCTGCCCTTTACTGCTGCCGCTAATCACTAAACCCAAGAAAAATAATTGGCTAAGCTTATTGAAGGTAAGTAGCTGTTTCAGCTCACCCATCAGAAAACGGAACTAATTTCAATACGCCAGCTAATTTATGACAATCATGGATCATTGAGGGATGAAAGATGTCTTACATCTGGAGCATGATTACTTGATGCAATTAGCCTGTACTCACTTCCAGGAGAGCACCAGAAACAAGGATTTCTCCCCCAGCACTGTAGCATCTTGCAAAAACTGTAAGCATGACAAAGATTGATTGCATATTGGACAGTTATTGGTGTTGGTGTAGGGAGCTCATCTAATAACCATGATATTGCCTCCTATCAGTTTTGGATAGTGTGGGTATCACTAGGGCTCCGGTTTCATCTCAGGAGGCTGAACAAGCTGACAATTCCTAACTGTGTTAGTCTATCCTATGCACCACACCATGCTCGTCATAATCCAATATCGTAACAAGTATTTTCAAAATCAATATTTCCTCTATGCATTCATTTGGCACCGATCGATACTAATCCAAGGTTGTCATGTGCGTGAAGATTTATGGGTTGTAATTTCTTCAATACTTAGTGACCTGAGCAGGTGGCCATGCGTACCCGACTTTGCTGGACATGTTTTACATGCATTAGACATTCCTAAACAGGGGATCAGATAGATGTTTATTCAATATAGAACACATTATGGTTCATGGACAACTACACACAATGTGTTAGAGCAAGCTGTGATTTGACAGTGTGAATCTCTCACGTTTGAACAGTTTTTTCTTCCCATGCCAATTGGAACTCTATACAACCTTTCTTTATTTATGGCAACATGCTGAATGTTCATGTGGGAAACATTATGCAAAGCCAAACTGAATGAACCTCTGTTTGCAAATCAGTGTACAGAAAATAGAATTATTCTACTTTGGGACCTAGGTGTTCTGTAAGGGATATTCATCTATTAGGAAACTAAATTCTCAGTTGAGCTAAAACCATCCCCTTTTCACAACATTTTGACTTGCAAATCTTCAAGTGATAACTTAAAAAAGAATATCTTGTACGGTATGTATTACATGGTCAGGAATCAATGAAATTACCAACAAGAAACTGGTGATGGTGAAGGTTTGTATTTTTTTTTTAAAGGATGAAATTACTTAAATTTCTTGGTCAGAAACATGTCTTCCTGGAAGTGGAAAGGAAGGGTGGAAGAGACAAGTACCTGGGGAGGTTGGGTAGAGAAAGGGGATAGAAAGGAGAGTGAGTAAATTATTGTTTATGGCAGTGGGAATTGTTCACCCATATGTGACAAAAGGGAGAGAAGAAAGAGAAAAAGAAAGAGAGAGAGAGAGAAATAGAGAGAGATGGAGAGAGAAAACGAGTAGAGTAGAGATAGAGATAGAGAAAGAGAAAGAAAGAGAGAAAAAGAGAAATATAACATAATAAAAATAACTCAAATATCAATGATCATGATAAGATAAATAGGACTAGTCTATGACACAATTAAAATTATATAACTATGAAATGAACACTGAACACAGGATATTGTTCACAAAACACAATGTACATACATATCTGTATACTTTATCATTAATAAATCTGCTAGGTTCATCCGCACTGTGACTAACACTAATAGACCATGCCATAACACAACTGTCAGTTTCTCCCCATATCAAGAAGGAAATCACTATGAAGCCAGTAAAGTACTGTAACAATATGATAACCACTCTGCAGAATGACACAGACACAAGAAGTCAAACATGACAGAAGAATTGTCATATTGACATGTAAAACTAAATTACACAGAAAGTGATTGTCATACAGCACTAATCCAGGTTTTCTTGACCCTCTAGTGGGATGGTTTGTTGTACAGACCTGTCAGAAGTAGTAATCCATACAGCCCCTACCATCCAGCAAATAGAGCATTCACAGAGTAAACATACCTAGACCACCACAGTCTGGTCAATGAAGGAATACTCAGAAACCCCTTGTATATTATGTACTGACAAGCTCACACAGAACTTTAATGACATAATCCATATCATGACGGCATATTGGGAAACATCTATTCAAATAGAAATAGACCAGAATGAGATCTATAAAACTTCCCGTTCTTGATAACATATTTGTATTGGGTTATGGTTTTGAAGACGTGGTTGAGATATGTTAATATTTTGAAAGGCCTTAGATATTTGCAGCGACCGATGTTGGAATCTAATTAGGCTTTGTTACTAGTATTTTATTGATATCTGATAACAGGAGTCAAGCTTGACGGCACATGTAGAAGGATGACAAGAACATGATCATTAGACGATTAATAGCATCCTCTAACAGAAAGTATGTCTTTAATGTGAACTCAAACTGGTGTTTAATGCATTAATGATCTAGTTTCAGCTCCACACTATTATACAGAGTGAAGCTGAAACTAGGCCATTAATGATATAATTTCTATTGAATAGCTGAATACTGAATAGTTCTAATGATGTTTCCAAAGTAACATTACAATAATCTGTATGATGGGAGAATAAAAACTAAGACCCATAACAAATCTTTCCAATACTACAACCATACAATATGCTGTACAAGATATGTGATATGAAAACAAAACTATCCATGTGGCACAGTGATGGGACACCAAAGGCATCAGAATTACTTCAATGTCAGTCAGTGTACCCATACGATATGCTGTATAAGATCCATAACATAATATAACATCAGTGATATGAAAACAAAACCACCCATGTAGCACAGTGATGGGACACCAATGGCATCAGGATGACTTCAATGTCACTCAGTGTACTGGAGTTGGAATGTTATTCAGCTTCTACAGCAATCTGTTTCAAGTAGGATGATAACCTGCAGCAACATAGTGTCACAGTAAGATTCATGTCACAGCTAGTACAGATAAAGCCAAGATTAAATCTGCATACCATTACAGAAAACACACGTTACATCCCAATCTCCTCTAGCTGTGAAACATATCTCCTACTCCAGGTCTGGGTGGGATCTGAACTCCAACCAATGGCTCAGTCATCCAGAGAAGACCTACAGTTCCACCTCACGGCCATGCTACACAGACTGCAGTGGTGTGACTATACATCCGTGTAGTCAAGATTTCTCAAGGATGTTTGAATTTTACGAATCCAATTTATCAGGATATGAAAATATCAGGTTACGAAAATGTGACAAGATGGCTGAAGCTTTCATTATGTAACTCCAAGGGAAGACTGTTACATGTCAGAGTTACAACCGGTGGGAAATACCGTGATCTGTTCAATCCATAATTAACAAACACACGTCAAGTATCTGAGTATGGAAGTGAATTCTCTGACTGCTATTATTCTGAAATGTTCATTATTCCAAGACAAAAAATACTGAACTTAATATCGAGCTCACCAATAGTACATGAATAATTTGTGGTTTCACACAATTTTCTCATTTACTTATTGAATATAATTACGCTATATATGAGTCTACGGCAGAAATAAAGAATTACTGATATACAGATTGTGTGTTAGCATGTAATGAACATTTCATGTAAATCTTCCGTGACACTATTGTATGATATTTTACAGAGGTTCAGTGGTGGCCTCCTCAGAACTTTTGCACATACACATACTGTAAGATTCTGTGATCAATGTAGCTAGATGTTGCTATCAACCAATGGTCTCCTACCAGTGTACCTAGAACCCTACTACCAGTATACCTAGATTTTGCTACCAGTATACCTATATTATACCAGTTTACAGTACCTAGATTGTGCTACCAGTACGGTATATATGCACTATATATATATGTATACCAGTATACGGTACCTAGATTCCTGCTACCAGTACATTAAGATTTTGCTACCATTATCTCTGATTCCTGCCACCAATATACATAGATTCCTGCTACCAGTATATCTATATTCTGATACTATTAATCTCTTAGATTCCTGCTACCAGTATACTAAATTCATGCTAGCAGTATCAGTTTACTTATATATCCTGCTTACCAGTGTACCTGATTCCATGACATGGGAGCTACACATGCCCACTAACGCCCACAGTACGGAAGAAGGTCTCTCTCCAGATAATGACATCTTTCCACCAACAACCCCTACTACAAAACCTCTGATGTTTGATTGATCCAAAGCCTAGGATGACTCCAGCCATGACATAAGGGCTTGAAATGATGCACTCTGCAGCCTTTGTTAGCAGGCCGGATATACAGTGTTAAACGTAGAGGAGTACGATTACGACTTCTCCCATCGAGAGAGTAACGGTAATAATTAAAAGATCAACACAATCGTCGAACCTTTACTACAAAGATAAGGATACTAAAGCGAACCAAAGTCAAAACATTTACGAGAAATACCAGAATAATGCCAGCAATGTTTACGAGAAATAACAGATTAACTGCAATTTTAACTGCAGGCTATATTGCAGATCCTTATCGACCAGCATAATGGTGTTGACATTATGGCTACAAGATTTATATATACAACCTGAGAGAAGTTTGAATAAATATACCTTAATAATGATCAGTTAAATCTATACGGATCAATACGCAGCGCCCAAAGTAGCCAGAGCAGGCTGGCCAAGTCAACTCCAGTCTTATAATATTGTGCCGCGTGCTGTTTGCCTACTGGCGGCTACTCCAGCGTATAACGCCGTCGTCGATATCGCCCCGCTTAATTAGGATTACCACCAATACTTGATTGATTGTAAACTTTGTCGGGCCGCTGAATTCACCAGCATTCACCAACCGAATGTCAGAAGTTATTGCAAGAAACAGGAACCGTGAAAGCGTAATTAATCCACTAACAGGTATAGTCAGTAATAATGAGTGGCCCTAATCCTGGACGGTTATAATCTGAGGCTCCTCCTTGGCATATTCTGTTATAAGAGCTGAAGGAGAATGTGTGCTCAACTGCTTAGACAATAGTCTGTATACACTCACAAATAGCTTAGGACAACATGAACATATGACCAGTTGAATAGCTAGTAGTTGGGCAACCCAGAATATATTTTCTGTTAAATGTCAAGTGCATGGCAATAGGAAAAGAACTAGCGCCAATGGCAAGATATTTGATTAGGTCACCATGTCCATGCTTGGTGTCACAGAAGATCAATATGAAAGACATGCTGAAGGAATGGAAAGGATATGTTTATCTTGTAGTTAATGTCTGTCGGCTTCTACAGTCTTTGATGTTCTCTGCAGGTGCTTCATTGGGTAAAAAAAATCTGACTGAAGCCAGTAAACTTGCATCAATACTTTGAAAACAATTAAATACATACCTCTTCACAACAAATGTCTGAATATGCTTGTTTGTCGTAATGTTTCCTATCTACATGCCAAATAACAGAAGTCTGTAATTAAGAGTTGATTTTTTAAATGAATTGATGAATCAGTGCTTTACGTCACAGCAAGAATAAAAACTTGTCTGTACTTCTTCATTGCCCTGTGATGGTAAGTTGAAGTAGATTCATACAAGTCCAGACAGTCAGTGCTCCCATGTAGTGACTGAATCAGCGATGGTTCTAGCACTTCAGCAATACCTTTGATCTGTACATTACAGCAAGACCTGGAGGCTATGCTTGTTGTAGATAGCTACACATCATACACATCACAGCACCATGGGTGCAGCTGCTCCTGGAGAAGAGTGAGGCATGGGACTGCAATCAATTACACTTTGTCAAATGTGAATATTTTCAGACCAAACAAAACCATTTACATTGGCAATCTTGAAATTGTTCCCCCAATGAGAAATCTATTGATGTCAGGTGTTACTGTGCATGGTCAAGCAGAACAAAGTGAAATCAGATGTATTTTGACATCCATATCTAGTAGGATAAAAGTAGGTGGTACTTTGCTTATAAAAAAACACGTTTATAATTAACTATTTTAGACTTTGTGGATCCTGGAAGGTTTTCTTAAATAAATATTGTTTAAACAAATATGTAACTACTGTAAATCATGAAATTAATGCGAGCAGAATATTAATGCGAAAAAAAGACTTGGAGGAAAACATGTATGGAGACATGGCCGTTCGCATTTTATTGCTGTCGCATTTACGTCTAAAATATAGAGGTCGCATTAAATTAGTGATGCATTAATTTCATGATTTACAGTATTTAAACTTCAAGATCAAATTCCATAACAACAGCCTACAAGACAGCATATGGAGTAAGCTTGTGGTGTGAACTATGCAACTGCTTACAAGACAGCATGGAGCTTGGTCATCTAGAGACAGAGACTACCTGACTACCTACAAGACTAAGATATCACCAGGGTTAGTGTACACTCTTAGCAATGGCTTTGACATACACCTGGCATTTCATCAACAGTTCTCGGCAGTCAGCAATGTTTTATCAAAGCCATTTATCAATGGTACGGTAAACATTTAAAAGTCATCTTGCCTCATTATTTACAGTGGCTGCATCCACTTTTTCCCAATAGATTTTTGTTGTAAAGCCCGCAAGCAAAGACTACATTAAGCCATACCACAATCATTACCATCAACACCTAAAAGCCTTAACGTAGAGAAAACTACTCAGGAATATGCATGGAAAATACTTATCTATTTAATCAGCCTTGTTCAGCTCAGTGAGTTCAGGGGACATATATGTACAAGTACATGTACATTGTACTTATAACTTCAAAGAAATTAACATCTTAAAATTACTTCAAAACCTACCCAGGTCACCAAATATAGGTAGTGAAAACTGGTTTGACTGGAGATAAAATTGAAGTGACAATGTTGTTAGATTGAAGTGACATTTATGTCAGAGACGTGTCTGATGCTCGCAGATAGAAGACGTTTCACACATTGTCAGCAAAAGATTGTGACTCTGAAATAGGAGCAATGCTAAAGACTGCTATCATTATTCACAATCAAGACACATGATGCCCAAGTCAATGCTCAGAAACAGCTGAACAAAAAGATATGATAATGAATCAACAATGTGAAGCTCTCAGACTTCAAACATGCCTATTAATACTGTGAAGCTCTCAGTCTGGAAGTAGAGGGCATTTATCCCAGTTCAAAAAGTCAAATAATTCAAGTCTTTCTTAGTGT
The DNA here is from genome assembly GCA_032361325.1 of Lepetodrilus fucensis. NCBI lineage: Eukaryota > Metazoa > Mollusca > Gastropoda > Lepetellida > Lepetodrilidae > Lepetodrilus > Lepetodrilus fucensis. Next base: position 1,138 of record JAUTBV010156647.1, on the reverse strand, counting down.
TCCCCATTGCATCCATCACAGACTTCAATCTTCCTCATTCCTATGGTCACTAGCATCCAAGACAAATCAGTCGGCAAGTTCAAGACAAATCAGTCGGCAAGTTCAAGCAATCCAGACTCTTTTGTTTCAAACAATAACAGTGTCAGGTCGAATTAAAACCAACAGCCACGATAACAATTCAGGAGTAAAGCAACATTCATTCAGTCAGACATACCAACCAGACATGATAACAATATATTCAGAAAGATCATGAACTATCTGCCAATTTTGAGTTCTATATTGAATCATATTTCATGCATTTTTGCACTTTTACAATTGTAAATTGAATAGAAACAATCATTTTATAATTCTAAAAAGAGTATATTGCCTTCAAATGGTTTTCAGGGATGTAGCCAATGTCAGCAATTTGAGTACAAGTCTATCAGTGTTTGATGGACCATCATCCATTCCTTGTGATCTGTGTAAAACACTCCTCTGAAAGCAGCTAGCTTGTAGATATTTGCCTGGAAGTGTGGCGTATCAGGAATCTGTTTAATGTGAGTACATCTTTGCTGACAAATTTCATTTTCTAGTCCAATGTAACATGCACGTATAAGTGTCGTGGCCAATCAGAGCTTGTCACGGCTTGTCAAATGGCAGTAAGCTAGCAGTATGACTAAAGAAATGTGTGTGTTTTTGTAAGAGTATTGCAGCCAGCACTGACACTGTAGATAAGGAGGATATGGACAGACAGCTACAGATCTAAGCAACTGCATGAAGCTGCCAACACTAGATGGGCTGTAGCTTGATAAGACAAATTGAACACTTTCTTACAAGAGGCATCTACCTTAGTATGGCAATATCATATGATGCGTTACATCAGGCAATTAAATTAACACTAGCCTGCTAACCCGGGCCATTTCTTCCAATGCTAAAGGTATCCTAAGGGCTATTAGAAATGTGTAAAATTTGTTATTTGTATCACTATTCGGGCTAGTAAGTTTTAGTTAGTTTCTAAAACTGGTTACGTGCATTATAAATAGAGGATCTAACATGAGTGGTCATTCAATACTGAATTTATTAAACGAGTTGGTGAAACTAATATCAGTTTTACCGACGAGTTTAATAAATTCAGTATTGAATGAACACGAATGTTAGA
>JAUTBV010156636.1:0-10295 GCA_032361325.1 Lepetodrilus fucensis | reverse complement strand
ACAAGATAAATAGCGGAACGTTCCCTTATTTAACATAAAATATCATTTGTTTTATAACTATCGAGTGCTGGGGGATAGGTACATCACTAAATACATACTTTTGGGTGAACAATTGATGCATAATTAATCTCAGATATAAATTCGTGTTTCCATTAATAGGCCAATCAACCTTGATATTATGCCTTTAATGTTTAAACAATATATTAGTTCATGTTTTCCCCCCGCTATCTTGATCCTAACTGTTTTATCTACAGCTGTATTCGTACATTAAGCATCAATGATAATGCACTTTATTATATACATCACCAGCAGAATTCAAAGATTAAAAGTTGCCATGTTTCTCTGCAGATGACATACCTGATGTAATACTTGGAGTGGATTTTCTATCAGAAAACAAGGTTAGTATAAAATATAATTTAATCAAAATGTGCAATTGGAATTCACTATGGCCAAATGTGATGTTTGATAATAAAGATTTGACCATAGCGGAGTTGACATGGGTACTGATGGGACTAAATACAGAACTAGTATTCGATAGCATGTTAAAGTAATAACACGTCTGGTAAGTTTAGATATCGTTGTATCAGAGCAGTATCAGTGATGTGGCAACAATCTTTAATTCTCAAAAAGCATAAATGTAGAACAAGCCAAATGTCAATAGGTTTATGTGCAATTTATTTTCTCAGATCATGTCATCGTTAATGGGTGGCATACACACTTATATATTATCACCTAGTATGTGTATACCGTAAGAATAGTAGTAGTGTTAGTCAATAGACCCATATTTATACCGGTATGCAAACAAAACGATGAAGAAAGAAAAACGCGCATTCACTTTTATGGACTTCCGGACCAGACAAAGCACGACTTCCGGTATTGATCTGTTGTTCAATAGCAACCCCACCCACACCCTATTTATAAGTCACGTTACGAGGTACAAATCACTACGACCGAACATACACACTTCTATAAATAAGCACCGTACATTATACTTCACCAAACCATACACTGTCTGAACTGCAAACAAGCACTTAGCAGTTCTGCTTAGCTACAGTTGTTATAATGTATTTTTTCTTTCTTTTCATTCCCAGTGCGAAATTGACTTCAAAGACAGAACGCTAGTTATACGAAAGAATGGGAGTCTCGCAGTGCCATTCCTTAAAGAAACAGACATCCCATTAAAGTTCCGCATTCACAGAAATGTGGCCGCTTCTTTTTGATATGTAAATAAACTTTGTTGCATGTTCAGATATCTCTGTTAAAGTAATCTCCTAAGATAATGCACTGTAGTTAGTCTTACTGTTTCTCATATTCTCTGTGCTGTAGGGAAAGATCGCACAGTAGTTCGGGCGTAAACTAAGTAAATACACTCTGTTGCATGTTCAGATATCTATACATATATCACTGAATATAATGTACTATAGCTATTCTTACTGCTTTTTATCGGTGTTTAAAGTAGCTTTTAAGAAGATTATTTCCCTTATATCAAAACTTGTTATTTTAGGGCAGGAGGAAACCCGCAACACACACAGCGCTGTATGTTGTAGTAAGCCTGCGAGCACCGGCTGGTACTGACAGACCTATGTTGATAACTGTATTGCCACTCTGACAGACCTATGTTGATAACCCGCATTGCCACTCTACATCATATCAATATAGGAATCGCTAAATAGTTCGGGCGTAAATATGTAAATACATTCATATAAAGGATACGTCTGGGGGAAAGAATTGCTGAATATAATGTACTTTAGTTTTTCTTACTGATTCTCATATTGCCTGCTGTTCATGAATGGTTCGTAAACAGAAGCACACATCATTTTTCCCGTTATAATATAGGTTATATATACCATTAATATGTTGGCCAGTGTCGCTATGTGTGATTTACTGGCCAGTGATTGGTTGTAAATGGTAATTCCACTTTATTTGACAAGTACAACATCTAGCACTCTAAATAAATCCAAGAGTGCTAATTTCTTAATTTGTAAGGCTAAATGTTCATTGACAGCTTAGTTCAGATGAACTGGCGAGATAACTCTGAAAAACTATCTCATTGTTCTTATCTCTCCTCTCTTTCTCCGTTTTATTATATATCTTATCCGTTCCTAATTATTTTCCTTCCTTCTCATCTCTCTCTCTCTCTCTCTCTCTCTCACTTTCTCTCCGTGGGGGGTAACTATATAGTGGGTCGTGGTTCGACAAGCCCACGGATCAATGCAACTGGTTCAACGTCAGCTGTTCTTTCATATCATTGGGCCCCCTCCTCATCTTCAAAGTCAGTATCGTCGACAAAACACCTAGCAGTAGCCCCACCAGGGCCGTTCCTACTGCAACACCGGCCACTGAACCTGTATACGTAAAATAGAAGACTCAATTAACGTATCGGTATTAATTAAACGAACATTCGTCTAAAATGGTATATTAGTTAAACTAATGTAGTCTGTATGTAACGATACGCTGGACATGTTGTATCCACTGTCTATCTAATCGTCTTCAATTGAGGTCAGTGTTAGAAATACTACATAAACCCTAACTTAAATTCTCTATCAGAGACTACTCCTTGTGTTGGAGGGTGCTAGGACAAAATTAGCCAGGGTTTAACTTGTTATTGTCAATACTATTATATGTCAGGGTTTCTTTAATTACCTCCCTGCCATTCATGTTTAGGAGAACTGTCGAGATCTGAAAACAGAAGATAGATTTGCCAGCAGACCTTTAAAGGGTTATTAGAGAATAGCAAGTCAATAATTTCTTAATTTCTTAACGTCAATTAGTAAAATATGATTTACTTGAAACAATGTTTAATCCAATTAAATGTGAAGATATATTTCGAAACAATCTGATTTGTTTCATTGATTTATATAATAATTATTATTAACATCTAATGTTGATTGTTACCATGCTTACGTGCCGTATACAATGTTATATAACCCTATGAATAATTCTACAATATTAATACAAAATGTATTATATGTTTAGCGCCATTTCACGCATCTATGGCGGTAATTCAGTGATTTTACGTAGACTTGCGCCATGTGTTACGGTTGGATCCAAATATCAACGGCTAATACAGACAATCGTTGTATAGACCAGGTAGAGCTACACTCGTGCATTGTTCTACCTCGAAAATGCCACTTACTTTCAGCACTGCAGGGTTGCGGAGATATAGTCGATGGCCCAGAAGGCTTTGGCGTGTTCCCATCTACTGTTGTACGTGATCGAAACGATGCTGTAGATGTAGTGACCTTTGCCCCGGAAGTAGTAGTTATATCCAGTCCAGATTGTGTGGTATCCACGGCTTCGACGACGGTTCCTTTGTCCGTTCGTACAACTTCCGTCATGGAGTAGGCCACGCCCGTGTATTTATGTGTTTCCTGTCGCAGACATGAAGAAGAAACTGTGGGATACGGTAAATTAAGAGAACATATAATGTACACTTGGTGAAGAACACGAGAGTATATATCAATAAGGTCAATGTAATTAAAATTAAATCTTTGTTCACATGGTTGGTGTCGAAATGTAGAGGAAACGAAATAAGAATTTAAATAAAAACAAATTAAAAATAATTAAGTTATTGTTAATTAGATAGATTACAGAATTGGCAACCACTAGCAAAGTATAGAGGAAACGAAATAAGAATTAAAATACATGAAATAAGTGTTAATTAGATAAATTACAGAACGGACAAACACCATCAAAGAAGGATGACATCATAGTCAACTCACAGATCCTGGGACAGATTTATTCATTGCGGATGAGAATGAAAGTGATCCGTTGTCCAGAACTCTCCGAAAGTTGCTGTAAGCTGTTCGAGAGCTGATGGAGTTGACTGGATTCTTCACGTCGCCTTTAATAGGAGGTGGGCCCAGCAATGTGAAGACAACGCTAGCCCCGTTAATGTCATAACTGATCTGTGAGTAAACGTCAGAAAGGTAACTTTCGCGAATGGTGTAGGTGGCTCAAATTACTCCCCAGGCTCAGATCACTCTAGAGTGATTTGGGCAGTCTAGAGTCTAGGCTCAAATCACTCCCATTGCAGGCTTAAATAACTACCCAGGCTCAAATAACTTCCCCATGGATATTAATATAGAACAATTTGTTGGGGTAGGAGAAAATGTAATAAGCGGAGCTCGGAATTGTACCCTTGCCTGGGGGAGATGGTGTTACTAATACTGTCGTAATTCTACTACTACTATTTTATAAACAAAATACTGGGGTCTTGTGATTCTTGACTGTCTTATAATATACCTGCAGATCCTGAAGCCTCAATGTAGATACACCCATTGCTTTAGCTATTGCCGTTGCAGCGTTGTATTTGAAGACATTGGCTTTTGGTGGACTGGCCCAAGCGTTTCCTGAATAATATTTTCAATTAGTAAAGTAATGTAACGTAACGTAAATTACCAATACATAATAAACATTTATATTTTCAATTAGTAAAGTAATGTAACGTAACGTAAATTACCAATACACAATATTTACATGTTTCCTCCATGCTAACGAGAATGTAATGGTTCGCGTATGAATCGAACGGCCTGATGTCTCGTACCTTTCAATGAAAACCTGAAGCTTCGAATCTCGCTTTTTTGATAGCAAAGACTGACATCAAATACTGAATTGTCCGGTTCAGTTTCGGTAAAGTCGAACATATTATAAATATATGTAGCATTCAGCTGAAACATAATATTCTGGTACATAATCGCATACATAATCGCATAAAATGTTATGAATATGGAGTCATGTCTATGAGGAAATATGTAACTGACCAATGGAATTGTATCAGGTGTTATGCACCGTATGGGATATGATTATTGATCTCAGGACTTATCCTTCATAGTATAATACACACTATCTGTATAAAATATGATACAGTATTAACAAATAATTAAACACTGAGCTCTGGTTAATGACAACATATACTGACATTCGAGCTGTTGAAACTACTAAAAACGGAATTTATATTGCTAACTATCTACAAACATTATAGGTTAAAACTACGAGTTCTGTATGTGTGTGCGTGGAGATATAATCCTAAATAGGCGATGCTATTCTATACTCAGAAAGATGTTCTCGATGTATTGTTTTTAGTAAAAGTGTATTACCACGGGCCAAATAGAGATTATGTATAGACATGTACCTACATCTGGAACGCTAATCTTCAATCTCACTGGTTTTCGTTTTTCGAGCGGATTTAACGTCGAATCAGACTGACATGAAATAAACGAAATGAAAATTAGGTAGGAAGAAACATAATACAATTGCTCTATATATTACGTTAATATCTTAGTGGAAACCCACACCGACACAGAGCATTATGTCTAGGTAGCATCCGTAAAGGTGCATTTGACGGATGGTTAAGTAGGCATAATGGCCATTATTTCGAGAATGAGTACAACTAAACATCCTTAGTAATCACGTAATGAGTAAAATATTGCTGCGACGTAAAACAATAATTCCTTCATACATCTTGGCAATACGTATACTTGGATGAGATGGGCATGTGAATGCTAACCTTGTAGCGCCTTCAACGGCAGCTTGGATTGTATACTCCCCAGGGACTTGAGAAGGAATTGAGTGCACACAGATCCATTGACCGGGGTAATAATGTAAGCGCTACGAGCATACCTAGTGGGGTGTGGAGTTTGGCTCTGTATACATTATTACTATTTATTATTTATATCAATTTACACTTTATAATTTATTTTCTGTCCACTGATTTCTCAGCATAACTATTAACTACTGGTAACAGTGATATATTTATAGATCAATTTGCAACTTACTGGTGTAAAGTACCATTCCCAATATGATGTTTTATTGAGCCCCGGGGGCCAGTCTTGTCTGACTCCTATGAAGGTATCCGTGTTGATATTCCGCTCCATTGTCTGAAATATACTGGGAGTTAAAAGACTCAGCAGCTATAGGAGCACGCCTGCAATTACCGGAAGTGGAAAGCATAAAGGAGAAAGTTAAAGGTGTAGCACAGTGACGTACATGCCTACTTCGGGCGGTTTATCGAGGATCTAGAGCAGTGCTAGAGTTCGCTCGAAGTCGCGAAAGCAATACTAGAGTGACGTCACGAACGTGCTATAGGACGGCCCACGAAGCACGAAAGCTTGTCTAGCAACACCTAGACATGCGCAATGACACTTCCGAACTAAACTAGCGTAACCGCCAGAAGTAGGCCACAGTAACGAGTTTGTAATTTCTGGATATCACCAGACTCTAACAAAGACATTAAATGGTAGGTTTAGTCATATGTTAACGTTCGAACCTTTCCTGAATATGTAAAGTTCACGGACGTGAAGTCAAAGAAACCTTGAGGACTTTTAATGGCGATATGGTTTGGGTCTGAGAACTTGGCATCAAACATGTCCATCGAGAGGGGAACCACGTGACATTTGTCCGACTCCATGTCCAACAGGTAGGACACTCCTGAAGAAAAACAAAAACTGTGTAGAACTAACATTAATAACGTTTACATTAATATAAGATACGTAATCTCTAGAAGCGTCTGGAATATATTAGGCAAAACCCTGTTAATTATCCGACAGAATCTGACTTCATTCGTGACTAATTGAATTGGAAGTTTCCCAATATAAATATAAGTAAACATCACCAGAATTAATGTTTATAAACATTCAATTATTTTTCTTTTGAATCTTTGAATTTCCAAATTTTACTTTCAGTTTTGAGAATTTCCCTTTAACAAAATACACATACATGTAGTTCAAAATTAATCTATAAAAGTTCATTCTAACCTGTATTAAAATCATGCACTTCCCTTCTTGCTATTATGGGCACGAGGAGAGCTCCACCATGCAAAGGCTTGCTGTCTATCCGCACCAATTTCCTGTCATGGTCGTACCATTCCTGCGGTAAAATCTCACATCATCGTACAGGATCGCCCATCTTAAACACGCAGGCGTCTATAATTTCAAACTATAATTACTGGCTTAATTTCGAGGATGGGCGACCATTCTTTATCAATAACAAGGCAATTAATGATGCATAAAATGCATGTCATGATATGAAATTAATTGGTCTGCTAATTATCAGTCATTATTTTCATCAAACAGGATGCAACCATCCTTTGATGATTTGCAGGAATGGAAGTCTAAGAGCATAATAAATCCTCTGAGGCAAAATACAAGTTTATCTTTAAACATATAAACGTAGTGTACGAAAGAGCAGTTACCGAGGCCTGGGAACTGAGGATTAATGGAACTGGTCTCATTATCTTTTTATTTTTTTTATTTCTATCTCTATTTCGTTCTCTCTCTCTCTCTTTCTCTGTGTGTATAATTATATGTGTGCGTGCGTGCATGTGTGTGTCTGTGCGTCTCTCTCTATCTCTGCGCGCGCGTGTGTTTGTGTATGTGTTTTCAATGCTAAATGTTAACCATCAAGCAATTCAATAACATAACATTAACGTGTTTTGAGAGGATCAGTAGGACTTTAATTTGCTTATTTTCGTAGAGTTGTTGCTTTAATGTCAAGCAAACATCCGGGCTATCTTGCAACACATCAAAGCCAATTATGATCAACTTACGTCACATGCTCCGACGGAAGAGAACATCGGAATGACGATTTCCGCTCGAAAACTAAAATATGGAGGAATTTCCGGGGGCTTTTTATTGGATGTTCGACCTTTACAGAACATACCATTTGGTATCTGAAAACACAACATTCAACACATACGGTATATATGCGTGTCGATATTCATAGTTATTTCCATAACTGAAACGACAAATGGTTGTAAATTATGCTGGAAACAAAGGAAAATAACTTGAACTAAATATGATATATAATTTCATGCATAATATAACTTTGCATCTATACTAAAATGCGATTTAGTTTAATAAACACTACGCTACATTTATTTTCTATTTCTATATATTTCGAATTAAAACGGCATTTACTCAAATTAGATGTAATACGTAAAGTTTCAAATAGTATTATTAAATTACAGTAGTATTAAATCAGAAGACATTAAAATATTACCACTTACCGAAAATATACTAAAATCGTCTATGAATTCTTGGAAGTAAACGAAGTCATATTGTTCGTGTTTGTCGTAAACGTGATTCCCGGAGCCCACTCTGGTGTGGATGTGGCTCCTGATAGGAGCCATGCTGGCGCCGGAAGGAGTCTCCCAGGAACTCGAGTCTGGATCGAGGAAGGAGCATCAGGGTTAAAGGTCACATAATAATGTGGACATCTTTCATGGTCAATGATCTTTTACCTGGAAGTATGTACATTTGATTTGTCTACACACATGTATTGACAAACTAACTACAGTTTCAGGTCCCACTGAATTTCCCACTGAATTTCAATATTTCATGTCTTATGATAATTTTGTATTTATTTTATCTCGCTTATTATGCCTTATAGCACGACTTGTCAGTTTAGGTCTGGGGGAAATCCACAACGTCTGTAACGCTGAGTTCACGAAATAACTTTAATAAAAGGAAACCTAAAGATTGTTCTTCCTACATTTTAAATTACGCATGTACATGTATCTCATAATAAAAAGACTCACTGTTCAAATTGAACATATACAGTATACAATACTCGATGAAACGATAATTATATGTTGTTTTGAAGTTTTCATTTCTATTTGATGTATTTTTGATAAAATAAAGCGAAGCAAAGCAAAGCAAAACAAAACAAAACAACATGTTTGCGGCGAAAATGACATGTTTGCGTAGCTGAAAAGTGGAAACAAATAAAATTTAAACAATGAATGTCATTCAAGTATACCGATGTAATAAACACATTATTAACAAGATGAGTATATCTAGTATCTAAGTATGGTGCTCTAAAACTGCCATTTATATTTCACTTGCATATAATACAATGACATGTTTATGGCCAAAATGTTGAACATGAGATAGAATACTAGTATTTGGCAATGAAAAGGAAAACAAATGGAACAATTAATGCCATTCAAGAACTGATACATAATCAACAGATATGCTTCTATTCTCGGCTTTTGGAAGAACAGCCTTTCTTTATATCTACAGGTATAAGATATGCGTACATGTATGTCTATTTATAAACAGTTGAATAAAACCAGTCGGGTAAATGATCTTAAATAATCACAGGGAGTTATAAATATATTGCATCTAGTCGAATTTATCCTTCACCAGACAGCAAGTCTTGCTTACTGATAAATATTGTGAAGTGCAATCTAGACTATACGACACTGGTCCTTTGTATATAATATGATTGCTAGAGCAATATGTTGGTTATCGAGGACAGTGATACAAACAAAATAATATTTTCATTATATATAATATGCAATTACATGGTGAGATTTTGTACACTGTACCTATTATTATTATTATTATTATTATTATTATATGTAATCATCTATGTTCATCAATAATAGCTGGAGAAAAATACATCAAATGTTGGCAAAAGTCGGACAACCAGAAATAAAATTGTCTAAATATTACGTCAAAACAAGATGGTCGCCATATGAATTGATCATGAAATCGTACTAAAAAAAGGTTTGTAATCTAGAACTATATACAGACACATCCTCGAAAACACATGCCATTACTAACCTCCGTAGTGTAGTCATAATGGCATGAATTTTCGAGGATGATATAGACAATGCTATCCTTAATTGAGATCTAACCAATTAAAGTAAATGACTTTTATTAAGAGTATTCACATTGCTGATACATGCTCATTTCCTGCATTCTAATAATACCTGAGAAATAGAAATCAACTTTAGTGGTCGTGTGCGTTGTGTTGTCATAGAAGCAGCTCTCCCAGTGTAATGCCGCCATGCCCCTGACGGTTGTGGGGCCAACGTATCTCTCCTTGTAGGACGTGCCAAACTCTAGAACCTTGTGTATGCTTAGAACCTGATCTAAGGAAACACGGGTAGGTATTTTAGAAATAGTTTACCTAGGTTGAGATGCTTAACGTATTGGTTCATATATATTAATATCAATACTATTAATAATAGTAAATATACTACTACTACTACTACTACTACTACTACTACTACTACTAATACTAATACTAATACCGCCAATAATAATAATAACAACAACAACAACAACAACAACAACAACAACAATAATAATAATAGGACACTTAAATTAATACTACTAATAACATAAAATATAAAGGTAATATACTAGCTACTACTACTACTACTACTACTACTACTGCGGCAACTACTACTACTGCTGCTGCTGCTACTGCTACTTCTACTACTACTACTACTACTACTAGGCCTACTACTATACTACTACTACTACTACTGTTAATTGAAAAATGCA
>JAUTBV010156625.1:0-10295 GCA_032361325.1 Lepetodrilus fucensis | reverse complement strand
TCATAGCTACTCCAGACAATTCTAGACATTCTGAAGCCTGAGAAAGGCACTAGACAGCGATACGTTTGTCAGAGACAGTGTATAACATCGGAAGTAGCAATTGTTATGTGTAGTACGCATGTTCGGTTCTAAATCAGTACGGTTGAAACGGCATGACGAGCTGTTCCCGCACAATGTTATACCGGTTTGGCTATAAACAGTATAGCTGATTCGATATTCTATTTACGTTACAGGGCGTGCTTTGGGTGTATCGACTTGGATGCGTTACGAACGTGAACAGACAGAACGGAATAAGCGTTTTAATCGATTTGGCACGAGTTCAATTCGTTATAACGCTATAGTGTGGACACAGAAATATAGATTCCAACTCTTAATGGGGTCAATCCCACTCGCTCGATTTAGGCCTAACTGTGAATTGTAAGCCAAAGCCACGCACACTCACGTAGAACTATTTTTAGTTTGGAGGCACCTTTACCGGTAAAATTAATGTGCAGTGATAATGATGTTTGTGTCATTTTTTTAAAATAATATACGGAGGAGATAAGAAAAAGCAAGCATTGGACAATGTGTACACTACAATTAAAAAGCTTAATGGACATGAACTATTGTCGGCATATATTTAATAACAATTAAATAGAATATTACTCTACCTAGATCAGCACTGTAGTAAACATCTCCCAGATTCATGATGTCAGCACATTATTGTTCTCAATCGAGTCTTAAATTGCTCTTGCGCTAAAGCTTTGAACATTCGCTAACATAGTTTAGCCAGAATATAATTAACAATGCCATGTACGTTTAATTGTAATGATCGGACAAGAATTCGCAATATTTGAATAATGTTAAATGGAAATATTCACTATGAAATTTACGGAGCCGCTAATGGGACATACAATAATTTTATTTTATCACGTTACCACGACATATATAATAAGTCGTTACCATGAGATACTTGTCGTTCCCACGAGATACGATCTCGTTACCACGACATAATAAGTCGTTCCCACGAGATACTTAAGTCGTTCCCACGAGATGCAATCTCTTAAAGTATATCTCGTGGGAACGAGATAGTATCTCGTGGGAATGACTTAAGTATTTCGTGGGAACGACTTAGGGATAAGAAATATTTATCTCGTGGGAATGACTTAGTATCTCGTGGTAACGGGGACGCAATGTAGCGCAGTGGTAGAACGTTGGACTTCGGAGACAAATGTTCCAGGTTCAAATCTCGTCCCGGAGGCCCGGCATCAATGTTCCCGAAAGTTACCTTTCTAATGCGATATTGATATGATGCACTGACTGTAAAGTGGCAATGCAGTTATCATCCTTGGTCTTGTCAGTACCAGCCGGTGCTCGCAGGTTTACTGCAACATTCAGCGCTACGGATGTTGAGGGTTTCCTCCTGCCCTAAACTGACAAGTGAAAGCGTTTTCGTTTCAAACAATCGACCAACCCTAGGGTGATGAAATTAGTCAATGACTATACACTCGTGATGATACGAGTACCCTCATTGGCTAATTTCATCACGCGACCTTCACCCCAGGGTAGGTCGAGTATTGAATCGAATACGCTCCTTGGCTCGCCATCCGGCTGAAGGCAGTGATCATACAGTCAGTGCATGGGTGACGCTGTAAGGAGTTTGACAACGGCAATTTGTATTGCGTGCTCTGAATGGTTGCATGGCATGCTAGCTAGTGTTGAAGAAAACTGAACTTAGATATACCCACTGTATCTTCACTGCATCATCCGTAACTAATTATCCTACGTTAAAAAGTTTGAATAAAGTTCATTTTAGATAGATAAATGGACACCCTATCAAACGATACCAACGTGTGCACGAATGCATGCCACACCAAGTATGCCCAAGTATGCCCACCTCGGTTTTGATAGCGGTTTCCCTCTGCTGTCAATCCAGCCCCACGCTGTGATAATTAGCCTACGGTCAGAGCTTCTCGGCCTATACCGGTCTAGTGTATGGATTTGCAGTATTCTATATAAATCTTACACATGCATACTAATTTGTACCACGATACTATATACATGTAGGTCTACTATTATAGCACTATTATGTATTCTCACCTTTAAATTGTTTGTCTACAGAGCTCCCAGGGGTATGCGACGCGGCACTGAGAGGGTTAAAGGTGACCGGATCAGGATGTTGAGGCGTAGGGCCGTGACCTCCGACAAAATGCTGGAATGGAATAGAAATACTGTCACAGGACTTCTTACAAATTTACAGTCAATTTTGTAAATAAATATACTTAATAACACTGATGACATTATCACAGGTAAAACTCTTTAGGACATCTCCGGCTGCCTTCAGTATGGAAAAGGTTAATAGGCCTACTATTTCATGTATTTATATTAAGATAAATGTGTGAACACTTTATCTTGTACTCTCCGAATAGGCCCTATTTATTTCAACTGAGAAGTGTTAATTCTCGTACACATTCAAGATAGTGTCAAAGCTGTTTGTCTGTCTGTCTGTCTGTCTGACTGTCTGGAGTACTCCGAACACATACTGCGGTGTACAGTGAAAGGAACGGGCCTCATCGTATAGTAAAATATCATATGCGAAAACGCCTGTTTTTCTTGGGTTTTTTTCTTTAGGAGGTATATAATATGGTGTGGGTGGGGTCGGGGGTGCATATTCAGGCCTGCCTTTCATGAAATAGCTGTACCGGTAGTCTGCGGGTGTAGCTTATATCGATATTTACGTCACTTCCTGTCAGAACTAGACGCATGGCGCACGCCCTAATTTCCGCCTAGACTACAGGACGATCCTTTCGTGAAATTTAATTCTTAAAAAAGAAAAAGGGTTATCGATCCTAGTCGTCGCAAAGAAAACCTGACATGACATATAACATGTATATGTAGAATGTTATACTTCCGATTCAAAGGTTCCAGGTTCAAATTCCTGCCTCGCGGACCCAGGATTAATGTTCGTGAAAGTTACCTTTCTGACGCGATATTGATAGGATGCACTGACTGTACCGTGGCAATATCTTCCTTGGTCTTGTCTGTACCAGCCGGTGCTCGCAGGTTTACTGCAACATTCAGCGCTACGGATGTTGCGGGTTTCATCATGCCCTAAACTTACAAGTCGTGATGTTAATGAAATATTCTAGAAAGCGACTTTAAACCCCAATTCAAATATATAATAATTATAATACTAAAACTGAAGAGACCCAACATGACGAAATGTGAATATATATTACCGCCGCCATGTTATCTTGGTCACTCATGTCATCATCAAAGAGATAGCCTTGACCGCCTGACCTTCGACCTGACCTCGATTCGCGACCTTGACATTTAAGTGGTCCTTGGCAATGGTGATTTTTTCTATGCGAGGTTAGATTGTCCTTCCTAGCGAAGTACTTGTTGCACATGTCGCACTCGAAGTGTCTGACGTTGTCGTGGATGCGCGAGTGACGAACGAGATCGTACTTCCGCTTGAAGGCGTGGTCACACACTGAACACGGGAACTTCTGGCGGGATTTGTGAATTGTTTGTATGTGACGTAACAGGGACGCCTTGAGTCCGATTTTCCGATGACATATTGGACAGGTGTGGACCTCCTCTTCAACAACAACAACGTTGGTAGACATGGTTCGCGTGCACTGTAGGCCTAGTACGTAGCCGCGACGCCGCTGGATGTCACTCGATCCGTAGGCCTACCTATATAATCCTTGATAATAAACTGTGACCAGAATTCAGCTGCCACGTAACGCAAACTTCATAAGAAAGAATTAACAGCAGTATGTATACATCCAGCGCGTGGTCTAGTGCAGCAGTCAACAACACATGATATACAACCATCAGTTGTTAATGCCAGACGCCCTGGACAGTCAACAGCAACGATGAACGTAGGCGAACTACACTGCCCCAGATACCACAAAAGCCAGTGCATTCAAAAGTCACGTGGCCTCGCAGCCTGGTAGGGCGTCGACGTTTGCCCTATCAGTAGTCAAGCTAGCGCGCACGACCGTTGCCATGACAACACCCTTCGGCTGACTAGCCGTCGACGGTGAATAGTTTAGCTTCACGTACGCCTGGATAACACTAATATTGGCTGTATGTCCTATATAAATGCCCATATTATGGCATCTATACGACTGTCCGATAATATTGTAGAACAGCCTAAAGTTTGTGAATTATGTATACGGCCTTTAATTCTTTATAAACATGATGTAGGCATACATATAGGTTGGGGACATTATTAATTAGTAGTAGTATAATTATATATAGTCATTACTTTACTTTATAAAAGCGTACTATAGCTATTAGGGCCTATATGGAGAAAAACATCGGGAGAGTGCAAGGAAAATAGTTATATTTTGCTTTGTAATACTAGTAACCTACATAATATATTATATGCACCATAGTTAAATGTAAAAATGTAAAACACAGGAGTGGATTATATAAATTAGACAACTTTCCAATCTAACGAATAAAGCAGTGTATGCATTATAGGCTACAGCGTGAAAGCCATTGTCTAGCGCACGTGTTGAGAAATTATGTTGCTTCTGAGCGTATGCTAGCGCAAGCGTTCACAAATGCAAGACGGCTGCGGACGTGTGACGGCGTCAGAAGTATAAATCCAGCATACAACTTCTACAACGTTTTTGAATGATGAAGAGCATTGATAATTTGCAACATAAATTGTGATAAAGAAATCAAATTATTAATTACCCGCACCGCATCCGAATCGTCTAATCCAGCATTGAGAGGGTTAATGGAAACAGTGTCCACACTCTATTATAATAATAAAACTATCTCTAACATAATATTTCATATTGTGATCTCAACGGTATTTATGAAAATCATAAAATTAATTCTGAGCGCTCGATTATTTTGCTAACGACAATTAACACTCTCCATGCTGGAGGCAACCGGAGATGCCTTCAAAAACGAGCTGTGCCTGATCCAGGAAGGAGAGGGCCAAGACTCACCTCCGTGCGTATTTGTTTCCGGTTTTGGTTGCCTGGTAGGGACGTTCTATTAAAATTGAATACAGTCGGCACCGCATCCGGTAGCAACTTCCGCTTCCGCTTGGAGATGTGGAACGTTTTCGTATGCGCATCCTGAAAACTCTGTGGTGTGAAGTGATCCGAGCACACACGCGCATGCTGATTCACGTGCGGATTCTGCAACCTCATGCACGTGAGCCACTGCGCCAACAACGCAGGCTTGTGGAGCGGAAGTCGATGGAAACTTATACCTCGGCCGTAAGCGTCGTTTTTGTTGGAACACCCGAATGCCATACAGAACACCATCTTGAACTGTGCTAAAATTATTATTATCTCAAACTGTAATTAAGATGTGGATGCAGAAGACTTGTTAATTGAAGGAGGCCCGATTCCTTTCTACGCACTCTTCGATCACGTGGGTCTTCTCGCGGGGTAACTAGAACATTGCTACAAAAACAGTATCGTGAATTTTAAATTCTGATCAGTCACTTTTCTTGGGAACGAAGCCTTCAACTTCAAGAACACAAATCGTTTGCTTACGAATTCGTATGGGAGGTGCGTAAATTTGCTTCGCGGATGCTACTCCTTGTGAAAGGTGCGTTTACAAGTTTGCTTCAAGAATGTTACTCCTGATGGAATGTGCGTATCTTTGCTTCGCGGATGTTACTCATGATGGGAGGTGTGTATCTTTGCTTCGCGGATGTTACTCCTGATGGAATGTGCGTAACTTTGCTTCGCGGATGCTACTTCTGATGGAAGGTGCGTACCTTTGCTTCGCGGATGCTACTCCTGATGGAAGATGCGTAAATTTGCTTCGCGGATGCTACTCCTGATTGAAGGTAGTCCCTAGGTCTTTGTTACAAGATGGCAACCTAACGTTCAGCAATGGCAACTATATCGAATGTTCAGAAACTTCGCGGACTGTACCATGGAAGAACGCGCGTATACATACGCCAAGTCCAACGAATTTGACAGATGTTTGCACTTGCCCCCACCACAAACACGTGCATTCAGCCTAGGAAAGTTTATATTGGTTACAATGATGAATGCACCAAATAATATATTAGCTGGTTGGCTTCTAAGCTTCCTACACCGTCACCGCCATCTGAACCAAAGACTAAGTACAACACAGAAGGGCCCACATCGTCAACACGCACAGTTAAACGTATTTACCACAGAATGCTACACAAATACACTAGCTGTAGCCTACCCTGCAAATAGTCAGAACAACCAAACAGAACAGACGGTTTTCAACTGAGTGTTCTGTCAGTTTAAGCTTGTTCTAAAAATAACTTCAACATTGGCGGTGTGAGAAGTTCGTTGCCTAGCAACAGTTCATGATCTGGATGCCCCATGCCTGCGTATACCACCATGTGTTTCACGTATGCTATGATGTCGTGAAATATATGCCGGCATATTATTTTGGTCCCAACGGTATTGGCAGAGTGCACTGTATTTACCTACCCGCATCCCACTTCGAGTGACATTTATCCGTGTTGTTTTTAATTGTGTTTTAAAACCGTTTTCAAAATTCATTATTAATATACGGCTTGTCAGTTTAGGCAAGTAGACTAAACCTGTAACATCCGTAGCGCTGAATGTTGCAGTAAACCTGCGAGTATGCGGCTGGTACTGACAGATCAAGGATGATAACTGTTATTTCATGCGGATCTAATATTCGATGTTTTCAGTTTTAATAGACTAAGTAGGCCTAGTAGGCTTATAATATTTAAGTTAATAAAGCTAATAACTTCTTTTTTTTAAATTGATCTATAATCAATTAATTTAACGACTCATAAATGGTCGCTGTTCCGAGGATGACGCGAAATGGGCGTAAAAATGGCGGATTGACGTTTTTCGGTACAAGTAAAAGTATCAAATTCGTCGATAGAAATCTTCTTTTTTTTAAAAGATCACCGTTTCAATAATTGCCCAAATATTGCGACCAATAAATATTAATTTCTACAAAAATCCATTATTAAATACAGTGAAAATAAACATGAAGATATGCCACGCATAATTAGCCTATGCCTAGAATACGCAGACGTGTTTTATTTGTCTTTTTCTATCTAGACATTATATATGCCAACTTGCCTTTGACGTCATCGTCTGTGAAGACGACTGTAGTTTGCTTGACGGCGGGTGCGTGTGGGTACGGCCGTTGTTGTTTTCGAACACGCAGTCGCGGTCGGTGATGACCATGACTGAGCATGCGCGTTTTGTGCACCTCCACGTAATCTTCTCCGCTTTGCTGGTGTAATGATAGCTGTATTTGTAGCCATTATAGGCGATGCAGTCTGCTCCTCGGTTAGTACTGAACTTCTCAAACCTCATCATGGCACAAATGGACGTCTACCCGAGTCCACTGCGTGTCGGCCACGTTAGTTTTTCTTGACAGTATATTTTAAGTTTAAAGACTCACAAATCACATATACACAGGCCTATAACTAGGCCAGATTATAGGCTATACATACGTATATCAACCTCCTGACATGAAACAAGCTGTTGAAATTGTTTGTGCTGAACAGCGTAGGGCCTATCTCGCTTTGCTTGACATTGTGCCAGTTTATCGACCTTCGTGTGCCAGAATAGCCTCGTTATAACGCAAGTGGGTACTAGCAATGCTTATTAAATAGTTTTAGTATGTCTGCATAGGTAAACCTGATGATAAGAAAATGTAGACGAAAATGATTTAGTAGGTCTACCGTTAACTGATCTTTAACGATAGAAAATATATTTATCTACTGTATATAGAAATCGCGGTATATTGAAAACATCGTGAGGGTCTATATACCGTGTATTCTCTCTCTCCCCCTCTCTCTCTCTCTCTCTCTCTCTCTCGCTCGCTCTCTCTCGCTCGCTCTCTCTCTCTCTCTCTCCCGTGCGCGTGTGTGAGTGAGCATATGTGTGTGCGCGTGTGTGCGCGTGTATATACAAATACTCACATGACTAATAAGTTCCTCGATTCTTACATCAACTAAGTTATGTTTCTCCAGTCCATGAAGTCGCACACGATGACGTTGAAGGTTGCTGTGTTGATGGAACGCCGTCGCGCATACTTCACACGTGTATATCGCAGGATCGTGCGTGCTTCGATGACGTCGCAATCGGGAACCCGTCAAAAACCCTTTCCCGCACACATCGCATGTTTTGTTGCTTGGCATATCGAAAGTGAAAGTAGCACCCTATATATTAAAAGTCTGAAGTATGAATCGGCAACTGCACAGTCCGCAGAATATTATAGGCTATAATAGACCTCCTGAGTAGGCCATTAGTAGGCCAAAGGCCTACGTGTGTGTCACGGCTCCTGAAATCGTATAGGCCAATGCATATCACTCCCTGGTCCTTCGTGAAGGCCAATATGGCATGGCAAGCATCGGATACCTTCCGGGATCAATATTCGTGAGGCAAATCATACGATAACAAGTAGGCTACAGAGTGCGTCCTCTTCACACTACAGTGTATGCGTGTCACTGTTCTCATCTAAGAATAGGCCGGCCTACATGTAGGCTACTTCACTGAGGAAGCGACCTCGTAAGTCCATGAATCATATAAATGAAGGCAGTCCAAACCTTCAAATTCGTACGATAGTTATGTACGATACGTCCACAGATGTGACTTCTAATGAACACAAGTATCGTATTCAATGTGTTGACTGTGAAGCGAATATGAAGCCTGCTAATATTGACCTTCAATCTAAGTGAAGGCCGCCTCAGGGATATGGGCGATAAGCGCGTTATAATGAGGATATTATTCGTGACACAGATTCGGATGAATGTATAACATGTAGGCCTACTGTATGCTTGCTTTTCATAGATATATCCATGAAAAGCAAGCATATAATTATGTAATAGCCTAAACCGCGAGACTAAACCGTAGCCTATAAAATGTATATACTGTATTTCATGAAAAGCAAGCGGGTTAGTCTCGCGAGGCCGACATGTTGGTCACGGCTGATCACAGAATATGCATCGCCTTATAGCCTATATTAAAAGTCTGAAGTATGATTTAGCATCGCCTTTACAGATAATCACAGTTTTAAAATGCGACCAAATTTAGAATATGCAGCAGATACATGTATAACCAACCATACCTTCATCTCGGAGGGATCACTTGCGTGATTGTGGCCGACAGCACCGATATTTGCGATGACATCGTCCTTCGTCGAGAGTCTAGCGTTACAGTTTTTCGTCTTGCACTCCCAGGCTTGCCAAGTCCCTCTCTTTTTGTTACACTTGTATAGATACCCCTGGTAAACTAGCAATCGTCCTCCTCGATTTGATGGAAAGAATTCTAAGTCTGGTTGTACGTTAGCCATTCTTTCCCCAACCTCAAACCTTTAAAACAGTAGTTGTTTTCTTGTACCCTCTTGTGGTCTTGAGTCTTGTCAACACGGCATACATCAAACTGAAAGGCTTGTCGGCCTCGCGGCAATCCTTTTTGTGTATTCACACCCAGCGTCGGTCTCGCGAGAATACGCCGTAAGCTGGCGTATTAGGTAGAGGTGTGTGTGTGTGTGTGTGTGTGTGTGTGTGTGTGTGTGTGTGTGTGTGTTGCGTGCGTGCGTACATATGTATGTATACATGTGTGTGTGTGTGTGTGTATTACATAATGTATGCGTGTATATAGGCCTACAGGCCCTATATGTAGGCTATATGCATGCCCTATGTATATACATGCCACATAGGCCTACTTGTAAATATCACAAATGAATTATATGAACTACAGACGTCATCAACAAGCTCAACATTACATAATAATTACCTTGGTGCACACATATATGTCCCTGTTGATTTTTCCCGGGTTCAAGCGGTGGCTGGGTCGTCCGCATGCCTTGATCCACAACAGACATTTCTGAAGGTTGGTCTTCGGCTTGGGAAACGGCAAGAACCCAATCCCGACCATGTGTAACTTGTGGTAATACCTACTGTCATTATGACAGTCGCCCCAGTGACATCGACGGATCCTCATGATGTTGTCTGAGTTGTTTTTGAGTCAAATGGAGCCACACCGTGTCGAGATTAGAGTAGACACACCAGTCGAGTTTGATCCACCGACCCTGCTGGTTGCTATGGCGGCTGAGGGTCTACACGAAGGGGGAACGTCTATGCTTTGTATTATTTTCAATTAACGAGATCACGATAAGGCAACAGATTGTCACAGGTTATTCCGAGGGTGTGAAAACAACACATTTTCTTTAATAAACCACAGGCGCTTGCCACTGGATAGCAGATCGAATCTATCATGTTATATACTTTTCTATATTAAATAATATTACTTGATCTAATAGCATGATAACACAATACGTAAAATAGTAAAAATAAC
>JAUTBV010156614.1:0-10296 GCA_032361325.1 Lepetodrilus fucensis | reverse complement strand
TTCCATACACTATCTATCCATTATTTATTACAATGCCAAATATCAGAAGTGTACGACTCTTTTTCATCAAAATACACGCAGTCAAATTTTCAAAGTTAGTTTTCTCTGAAAACACTTTTGTGGAGATAGAACAACCTGGTTCTCAGGTGACGAAGTAGTAGTGATGCCGTCGGTCTATTAATGAGAACACACAGGATTACGACACATGATGGACTGTCAACAGACACAGGCGAATACAGTGGAAGCTCGGGGTATATTTATATAAATATATATATAAATATATATGAAATCAAGTGCATAGTATGAATGTCATTATATATTTGCATGTACATGTGCACTTACTAAATAACAATTAATAAAGCTATGTAAATAAAACAATGTAGCTTAAATAATGGACAGAAATAACACGAAGAAGAACAAAAACATCAAGTAAAATATCGTAAAATCATAATAAAATAAAAATTTAAAAAACAAAGCAAACAAACAAACAAACACATAAACAAATAAATAAATAAATAAATAAATAAAAGAAACAAACATTCACACCACTAAACACCTTTTTCAAACGCTAAATAAATACTCTAAATGTTAACACTTTGTACGTTATCACCGTATCACACTTATTAAACGTATAATTTGCTATTTCAATCATATACCTATACTCTACTACATTTTGGAATATATATTAATTCCGTAGATAACAGTCTTTAGATGATAACTATTATGGTATCTAATTGGTCGCAACGTGGAATAGAACTTTTGGATGACAGAAGAAAAACTCCATTACAAATAGATCAAAATGTTTTTACCATAACAATTTCAATTAACATAACTCATAATCATGTAGCATGCCCATAGAGCTTGAATCTTGATTAATAATTTGCTAAACGATTGTATTTCGTGATTTTACGTTAAGTCAAAAAGTTAGCTGATGTAGAACTTTTGCAATTAACTATTCAATGCAGACTTCCAGTATATTTGAAAATGTTGCACCATATCACAACTATGATATTCCGAGGAAGTCCCACAACACCGAGGAGACATAAATGCTGAGATAGATATTGAGATAAGTACACAAATACCACATCTACATCTCTAATCCTGCTGGGAATGTGATGTCTCACGGTTTGATATCATGAAAGTAAAAAAAAAACCGTTCCCTCCTGCCCGCCAGGATTTTGCAACGAAAACAAAGCAAAATATACATGAAATCTCATATCGCCCGCAGAATGCAATGACCGGAGACCGGAGTCTGCGCTATCCTTTCCTGGGTTAATTGATACAGTGTGCGTTAGGACTATATGATCAGTAGACCGCTATGTGGTACTATATACTACCTATGTTCTTCTGCCTTTAATTAGATTGTATCCACTGTAGCTAGAGCATAGAGAGGGGAAGGCCCAGCGTCGTGGCGGAGACAGTCAGGATACCGGTAGCGGTAAAGGACTTGGGGAGAGTATTGGTAGGCGTGTATATGTGTGTGTGTGTGAGAGTGTGTGTCGACTGCTCTGCAAGCTGTAAGCGCGGTGGGATGTGTTTCGTGGCCAGAGGACTCGATTAGCGTATACTGGAGGAGTAGCCACTTGCTTCTAGCTACCGACAGTCACTTTGTTGAAGCACTGATGGGAGTGAGATTGCCAGGAGGAGAGATAATGCTTTGGTTGGCGATGCTGCTTTAGTAGGGGCGGTAAACATTAAGTAATATATCGCATGTCCCCTACGGCGGAGAAGGAGTCACGCTGCACAGATGTACACCGGAAAAAACTGACGGAAGAATTAGTTCCAAAGAAGTCTTAAGATACACATCAAATCGGGGGGAAAGGGCGAGTAATCAAACAGATTATTTGTTCGCTGGCCCGGTCTGCGAGGTTCGTTGGGAAGGCATATCATCAAGCTGTACCACTGAGACGGTCATATAAGTGCTTTTACTCCAGGAATTGATGGGACATCACATGAAGTGCATTCCGCTTCTTTATAATGTTGAGACCCTTTCTGGATTACATGTGGATTACCCTTGCTCAAAAGGAATTATCCATCGAGTGAAGTGCTCGGTATATTGTCAGTAGGCAATGCTTTAGGAACTGACATGCAGTGTTTAAACCATTGTACGCTGAGGGGTATACCCAGACAGGTAGTTAATCCAGTGCAGTGAATCACATGTAAGCACATTGATTTTAGTCACGATCTAAAATCACACGTCCTTGCAAAAAAAGTTAGAACACAATTATCTCAAAGGGTTGTGATGTTACTTTTAAAACGCCGGAACTCGATGTATTTCAATGGAGCTAAATAGGCCAATGATGACAAAGTAATACGGAAACGCGGCATAGCTCTAACTGGGGTTCTATTCAGATTGATTGAGGAAACATCAATATTGTGAAAAATATGCCAACAAGGAAGCGGCACACGAGTAACGCTGGATGAATATTAACAGCGACATTTCCTCCCTCAAGGACTCTGGCGGTATTAGTGCCTCAGAAGTTGGATGTGAAGAAAAAGTTGAAGGAATTGATATAGTGACAGCATTAATTGAAATTTCGCCTTGAAACTGATGAAATTTCTACCGAGGGTCTGCCGATCTGAAAGGCGCAGTGAACTAGTAGAAAAGTATCACTTCCGAAAGGCGGAGTTCGTGACCGTACATTCATTGTAACGATTGAGAAGCACAGAAGCGTTTACATATTTGGATACGGGAAGCAAAGGACGACACTTCCAAGCCTCAGGTGTAAAGTTAATGCTTAGAAATAACCAGGAAGAAATTGTCCCGCTCACGTCGGTGTTTATTTCGACGGATCTAAGCGTCTAACGGAATTACAAAACTTCCGTTTCTTCAACTGAGGTGTATTTTTACAAAAGGCGGGTTCCAGTTCCGGGATAGAACTGCCGATCGTGCTGCTCTGCTGACGTGACTCGGGAAGTGAGACACTGCGTGTATGGGGTGCACTGTTCGTAGTGTGTATGTCCCAATCAATACCCTGCAATCCCGGCGTGTTGTCATTACCGATGCATACATGGACCGTGTCTTTGATTCATCGGAGCTGGATATTAGGAGCCTATAGAAGTCGGGAATTTATGAATTTGTAAGTGAGGGTATAAGTCAATGGGAACAGATACAATCACATTCTGTGTCTAGAAGGATACTGCTTATCTCTGATTTATGTCCATAACTGACCGTTTTGCCGCGATTTATGGTCGTATGGAATTCGCAGTGCTAATGATTTAATCTTACAAATAACCAATTTTATCCAACAACAAGATTACCTTTATACGAGATCGGAACTACCTAATATTGTGAAGACGTATGATTCATGTAATGTCGTGTATAGTTGGATACATCGACTTGTACATTGTTTTGGGAATTGAGGTGTTATGAACGGAACCGTGTGGCTGTTGATCTGGTAGTATTGTATCGTATCACCTCGTTACAATACATTACAGCAGATACCCCAGACCGTCACTAGCGTCATCCATAATGCAGTGAGTAACTGGAGTGTTCATCCATACAGACCACATCCGCCCGTTGATGACATCTCTTCCATAGTTTCCTGTTATTCGTATCACCTTAAAGAGGTCGTCAAGAAACAATGGCTACTGTGAATGACCCATAAAGACCACAAACAAAACAAAATTGACCCAGTATGTCCAGTCTGGAGAATTAACTTGTGGCAGTAGCAGTCAGGCCCATGCTTGATCAGTAATTTCCAATTATATGTAAATGCTTGGATGCAAACCTTGTAATCATAGGTGACCTTACTCTTTAAAAAAATAATTGGATATACTGCAGGTACTGGACACTTTTAATACTTGCCCATTTGAATCCATGCTTTCTTACCACCCCCTCCTCCTGTGGCTGGAATATGGAGAAAGCTGTGCTGATGTGTGAGTGTCTCCGTGTGGTTCCAGTGGACAGGCAAGGATGTACATGATCTTTCGTGGAGCTTCCGATTCCAAGGTATAAGCGTGGTGATAACCGCATTACGGAAACATAGAGTGCTATTTCCTGTCTGTGTGGATAAATTCATTGTACTTGTGCTGATGTCCACGGAGTTTACCTTACTTACATCAGTCTATAGCAGTCATCTGTGTCCGCACGTGGCGTGTAGTCTATACGCGACCAGCAGCCAGCAGCCTCCCCCCCCCCCCCCGCGAGTCCAGGAACCCCCACCGCGGAGCCTCTGTCCCAGGGGTACCACAGATAATCACACCTACTGTCTATGCATCAGGGAATCTATGGAAATGCATTGAGGAGAGTTGCACAATTAGCCTGTATAATATTGGTTGATTTTTCTGGATGAATTCTTCTTCGTCTATGTGTGTGACGTATATGCAGGATACAATGACAGAATCGGTGTCCCCAGCATCAGTGACGATCTTCATGGTCATAGGCCTGTGGGCAGGTGAGTGTCATCTAATGTTACATATCCAATAGCCTTACAACATGTAGTCACAGTGGACAGAACACACCATCTGCTAATCAAACTTACATTATAATACAAGGTTTAGTTTAAACACATTTTTATTCAAGACGAAATGGATAGGTTACACGTTATTACAACTTAAATAAAAAACGCTCTATGAGAGAAGGGAAAGAAAATGTTAGGAGGGAAGAAAGAATTAAAGATTAAGAATGATAGATACATGTACATACTACTATTACCATGTTATCCATACTATTATTAAGATTGTCTTTAAGACGACTGAAACAAGATCAGTTCATGCCACACACGTGGATCTGATATCATTGAGCTGCCATATACGCAGTGTTAATGTTCAATAGTCATATTCTCTTTGATACCCAAAGATAGCTCGACTGTTCAGCTGTATGGTAACGGGCGTTCTAACTAGCGTGTTAGTTTTTGGTAATTTCATATTGATGGATCTCCCCATCCGATCTAGGGGCATCGTATGCTATGTGAGTCAACGAATGCATGGAATGATTAGGATCCGACCAATAGGAATACGTTGACTCGTTGAAGTCGAGTCTCCTATATCAGACAGACAGACAGGAAGGCAGACAGACAGACAGACAGACAGGCAGTGTCATTCTCAGAATACTACCAAGATAGATACTAGTCTGAATACAGTTGCCGTTCAATAATACAATTGTACTAATGTTTATCGGAAAACCTTTATGCACATTTGATATAAAACAATACTTTTAGGTAATGATTCATGTCTAAAATACTGCATAAGCAGATCGTCAAATAATTATGATGCTCAGTATATTATACAGGCAATACGGAACATAATAACTACACAAATGGATATTTTGTATACAATATGAAGTTATTCTTATAAGAAAATGCATTATGAAATAATACTCACTCGATATACTGTTATGTTTAGAGTACCTAAGTGGATAGTTTCTATTATTACACACTATACGTATACGTATAAGTAGTACTATTAAGTAATATATGACACAGGTTATGCAGTTTTATATGTAATACACTACTTAAGTTGTTATGTACAAATTGCGATATGTACGTTAAGTAGTTTTGTGTGTAAGCCAGGCCAGGGTATCGTTTCTCGAAGCTCTCATTCATATCTACTACGAGACCATAAGGACTCTCGTAGACATCTCTAATACATATGGGTATCGTTTCTCGAAGCTCTCTTATCCACTAAGATACCATAGCGCTCTCTTTTGCCGTTAGCTAATACACTACTAAGAGAGTGCTATGGTCTCTTAGCGGATAAGAGAGCTTCAAGAAACGATACCATGGGTGAGAACGCTATGGTCTCATAATGGATATGAGAGTTTCCAGAAACGATACCTTTTGTATGTCTTATGTATTTATGGACACTATGCTCTCCATGATGGATTCCTTTTGGGGACAGATGCCGTATTGCATTCAGCTCATGTACGTTTGCAAGCAATTAATGTAGTTTTGGTAGGAAATCTACCCGGTATTACATCACCTGTAGTATATATAAGGGATTCATACACTACATACTTTACATGAACAGTTTGTTTGTTCGACACTACTACCGCAGACCAATAGGGCTACACATATTATATGCAGGACAAAATAATACTATAGTATTCAGTTTTGCACAATTGCCTTAATTCTGAATACCATGTACTAAATATCTACATATATGTAGTTGATATCGTTCTGTGGTTCTATAATTAACAAATTTGTACTACACAATTGTGTGTAATGCAATGCTTACTAGGCAGTTGAGAACATTAATAAACATGCGTCCATGGATATAGGGTATTAATTATGCAGTGAAACTAGGTCACGTCCTTGAGTGCGCTATATTGATTTACAGTTTAATGAATAGTTGTATGCAATGAGCATATGCAATATGATCTATTGTACGCATACTGCATTATGTCCACAAGGTAAAGACCTACCATCAGAACAAAACAAAATAGTTCATCGTTTTTAGAAATAGTGTATCAAATCCAAAAGGTCGTATCCCGTTGACTGTGGTACAACTACATCAGTTGTAACCATGGTGGTGCAATCTGGTTATAATAGCTTTTTTTCCAAAATATTTTATCAAAGAAGCAGCTGCAATGTCAGTTTAACCATCACATGTGATATATACTTGTTGATGTCAAGCAATGCCGTAAAAAGAAATATCCATTCGCATAGTAAATAATTTCAAGAGTATATATAATCGAATGACTGTTTTTCACTTTCGATCATGCTAACCATGAGCTATGTTCCCATTTGTTCACCATTCTCCTTCCATCTGCGTTAGAACTCACATTATTTAATCGGTTATAGACACAATAAGGGGTGCTTTGAATTGTTGAACGTCTTGTTTTCAATTCAGTATAAATAAATA
Source organism: Lepetodrilus fucensis (assembly GCA_032361325.1). Lineage (NCBI taxonomy): Eukaryota > Metazoa > Mollusca > Gastropoda > Lepetellida > Lepetodrilidae > Lepetodrilus > Lepetodrilus fucensis. The sequence continues at coordinate 3,492 of JAUTBV010156614.1, read as the reverse complement.
CAAACAAAATATAATAGTATATTTATAAAGTACATGACTCTATGCTAATTAACACTTGAAGTGGAATGAGCTGAAGGAAGAGTTTAGTTTAGATAAGCGTTTAGATAAGCTGTTGTCAGTATGTGTGTATTGAGAATCCAAATATAACGAGTCAGAGTTTCTGCAGTGAATACTACTTCCGGTGCAGCAGCACCAAAACACTCCCCATGCAGTGTTTAGAGGCTAGCCCCAAAACCATTCCTCCGGGTACTGACCGCATCGATTATCTCCTGATTACTTATTAAACACCCTTCTGGTCATCCTAGGTCCGTGACCCCCAACCACATTACTCGGCGCGGTCTACATGACTGTTCTCAGTCGCAGCGTAATCCCCACCCTGGGCCAGTATTTGTGTGATCAAAGCCCACAAAACGTATCAGACGTTCAGGCCTTTAGCCATTGTATGTGCACTTTTAACACGTACGTAGCATGTAGCATGTCTACGTCCAGTTCTTACGTTTTTCTGAATTCTTTAATTACCCCCGGTAGTTGATTTATTCCGTATTTTTATTATTTATATTTTATTTTGTAAATGTTTGTCCAAGCCTATAACCAAACACTTGTCACATTAATTATTTATTAAATTAATCACTGTATATAATTGTACTACTTGTTCTATGCAAAGTGTATATTGGTACTTATAAGTCAATGCGTTGTGTACAACTATTATCGATCATCATATCTCTAGAAATTACTGTATGGTTTGTGTGTTATGATAGTCCAGCCTTATAGTGACATAAACCTAAACTGATCGAGGGGCTGTTGCCTAGATTCTGATTTCTCAACTGAAAGGACCACACAGTAAGTGAATCAAAGGCGCCTGGGGATATATTAATGCTGAACAAATGAAGGATTTGTGAAGGTTTTCAGATGGAGAAATAATGAAGACGAAATAGGCAGCTTTAGTTAGACGACTCTACCAATATGCATCAGTACAATAAATCGCCGACCCTGGAACTTCCAATTGCTGGAATTAAATTGAATTAATGCTGTGGCATCTTAGTGATAGTTCTGATAACCAGGAAAACTGTAAATAAGTGTTCGGTATTTATAAGTAAATCATAATACACTACATACTAGCCTTGACAATGTTTGGGTCCTTCGAATGTTTCAATTGTTTCCTACATTAAAACTACATACTTCCACACACCGTCTCTGATGAAACGATGACTACAACACAGCAAGATACGCACCTGAGCAGATCATGACGTTATGGTCAAATATGTACACCACTGTGTTCACTCTGCGAACTTTCCGCAGTAGACTAGAATCGGAGCAAAGAGGAAATGCTCGAGGGTGTTCCTGTTGATATGCATATACCATAGTCAGACCCTTCAGTTTACTAGTTGCTGATCAGTATTAAAAGGCGATTTTATCACGATGGCCCCACAGTTAATTATACCCCTGACACCACGGATGCATAATTTATCGTACTGTCCCGTTAGAAGTATACTACTGTATTGTTGCTATCGTGCTGACTGCGTTCATGTTCCTGGTAGTATGGATAGTTACGAGTGTACCATATAGTATACGATACATATGCATACTTGCTATTATAGCACCCGTCTGGTTACTCCCGTTGGATAAGTATAATTACTTTAGCTAACAAGGGATGTTGTCGAGAACTAGTTCATCGCATATATTACCATCGGGGGAAGGATGCTTTTTCAAATGCATGGGAATATATTTAAATCCAATCACGTACAGGACCAATACGTATACATATATATCCGTCTATATGATTATCCCATGACGTAAATGGCTGGTAATCTATACGCTATATATTGCGAATACCGGACAATGCATATCGATGTCTATACTAGAGGACATGGAACCAACCTATGTGGGATATGTCATCTAGCGTATGAATGGAGACGTTTGGCATCGATGGTAAACTTATACCGGACATCCATGCATCCAATGTGTGTTAGATAGAAAATGTATGGATGCAGTGTTATATAATATGAACAAATAGAGACACAGTGGGCGCGCTCGATTCCCGATTCCCTCAGTGACAGGACTGTGGAACTCAATCCCGTCACAGTTCCGCCAGTCCTCGCAAAATAGGTGGTGTGAGCAGAATCGTGACGTCACAAATATGCAGTAAAGCGAGCTTCGCCGCCATTTTGAAATTACCGGCAAATTCCGTTCGCATTCGTTTGACCCATATAGGGAATCGCAGTTCCGGAATCGTGAATCGAGTGCGCCCAGTATCATATTGAAAATACATGTAGACCATCATGTGATGTAGTGCATGGGCACTATTCCAGACTCATACACAACACCTCTCCTGTCTACGTTGGACCAAATTGATCCTCATTCCAGTCCCCACCACCAATAACGTCCTGGATCAGTGTATAGTACATTATTACCATAAATCTTCCTGCGCCTTGTACTATTGCAAGCTCTCGGAGATATACGAGCGTAATAACAAAAAAGCTATTTCCCAAATAGCCGACCATGTATGGCGATCAAATTCACGTTTATTCATTTGTGCAAGACATATAACGGAACATGCAGTATACCAAGTGTTCAGTGAGATGTTTATGCATGGGTACAACATACACGTTGTGTCCGGAGTGCTTGAACTTGAAGTCGTTTGTATTTGTACTTTAAAGGTGATTAGCCTTGTATCGTTACCTCTGTATCTGCTCAGCATATGTGAAGCAAACCAAGGCCGTTAATTCTCTACGAATATCCATCGTTATTCTAAAAATGCCCACTGATTAATTTCATTAGACATAACCAGACTAACTACAACATCATGATACAGATTGGAACACCAAGGAACCTAGTCAATACAGTAGACACCGGTTAGATACAACAATAATATACATTAAAGAGCGTATTCATAATTGCTCATTATACACCATCAACCCAACGTGCAGTTTTTTCTTTATACCTAGCAACAACATATTATTGCAGATGCTCTCAATAAGCAAGGAACCATAACATAGAACTGTGGAATACATCACATAGTTTGTCCAGTTGTGGTGGTTTCGTGTAAAACTATGGTGGACTCATTATCATGCGCATGTAAGGAAACAACATTAGGGTACGTTCCACATCTATTTTTTAAATTGAAGTCAATAATTCCAGATGGAAAACCCTTTCACTGACTGCAGCATGTCAACCGCTCCACGTCACTCATGTCTCGCTCAGATCAACGAGCAGTTTGAATAACATCCTATACCAGTATAATAATATATTAATACGATAATCACAAACAATATAATGTTAAATAGATAAGTACGTATCCGTAATACTTATGCATTTTACTTAGTCTCCGTCTGGCTACTATTATATATAAAACCATTTATTTACATGTCTGATTTCTCAGAATTTCTCAATTTACTATATTACTGTAAAAACAGTATACAGGTTATAAACCACCATTAGAAATCCCATAGACGACAGTGTTAACGTATTTATGCATAACTACTGATTCAGTCA
>JAUTBV010156603.1:0-10297 GCA_032361325.1 Lepetodrilus fucensis | reverse complement strand
AAACTGACAAGTCGTGATATTAGTGAAAGATTCTAGAAAGCGACTTTAAACCCCAATACAAAAAAAAATAAAAATTTACATTGTAACATGTCTATTACAATGAATAAAGGTTTACGAAAAAATAAAAAAATAAAAAAGAATTAAAAAAATTACTAGCCCAAATACAAATAACAATGGAATTTTTCTAGCCCTTTAGCATGGGGAGAAATGACCAGGGCTAGCAGGCTAGTGTTAATTTTGATCCCTGCGCTGTTTCCGTTTACAGACCAATCACCTGAACCTCCGTCGGAGCGGGCATTACAAGGAGACTCCGGCCAAATCTGCCGACAAGACGGAAGCCGCGGATGAGAAGGTGGATGTGGACCGTCGCGTCTCGGCACCGGGGGTGAGATAAAGAGTTCTCACTTGAAATCGTACTGTTTGTGGCTCAATTTTACATAGTGTTGGTTGACTGGGTATCATTTTACGTAGTTCTCTAATCCACTATAAGACCATATCTTTCTCATAAGTGCCCGATCACTTATGAGAGATCGCTATCCGAGTGTTATGGTCTCGTAGTTGATAGGAGAGCATCATGGAGCGCTGCCATGTCTTGTAACTGTCGACGATCTTTGTCTGTTTCTTGCATTGCATGTCTGAAATTGTAAATCTTGCATGTCTGACATTGTAAATCTTGCTTGTCTGAAATTGTAAATCTTGCTTGTCTGAAATTGTAAATCTTGCATGTCTGACATTGTAAATCTTGCTTGTCTGACATTGTAAGTCTTGCATGCCTGACATTGTTTGTTGTTTTGCATGTCGTAGTTTGTTGCCTTTGGTCTTTTGCATGGTGGCAGTTTATTAGTGTTTTCTGTATGTACCTTTAACCCTTTAAGTGCAGTGGTCCATGCTATGGTGCTGCTATAGTTTTTATTTATATTTTATTTATTGTGTAGAATAGTACTGATTTACTGGTAATACTAGAGCATGGTTAGCACTAAATGATGCTGGCAAGTTGTGCTCAGGTGATACAAGTTTAACCCTCTCCCTGCTGGATTAGGCACAGGCACTGCTCTTTAGGGCATATGTGGTTGCCTCCAGCATGGAGAGGGTTAAACCCATTACTACTACTACTAAAATTAATTAAATCATTGAGGATTTGTGAACAAAACTTTTGAGTTGAGCATGAAATTGTACTCAAGAAAGTTTTGTAATCTTGGGGCCAGATTCGGTAATAATGCATGATACACTGTATTCGGAATAGGAGGATGCTAAAGCATAGGATGTTTTTATTTGAATTGTTTGCATGGATAGTTGTTTTTATTTTTGTGGGTTTTTTTTAGGAAGTTTATGCAATATTTAAGTAGAATATGGGTAGTTTGCAAGTATTTTTTTGTATTTTTTTTTTAATTTGATGCATGATTTGGTTTAATGTTAATGAGAGTTATAAGGAAAGAAGTACATAGTTGTAGTAAATAAATCTGGACACTTGGTATTTGAGTCCTGATACTGTTTGAGATACAGTATTGTGTACATTAACCACGTATGTTAACAAGAACAGCTAATTGCAATATAAGGTGCATTTGACATTAAAGGAGATAACCACATATATATCTACTATTGTGAATAATGTATGCTTCTCTATATATTCTATGTTGAACTGTGCGTATGGGCTTGTTAACATGTGCCAGCGAACCAGAGCATACTTTCACCAATCTACTTTAGCCTTTCCGACTGCTGTAGCTTCAAATTGCCATAACCGTTCATGATTTCTGAAAACAAGTATTGTTTGTATCCAAAACCGTACTTTCATTGAACCCACAAAATAGTTTTTTTTCCCCATCTCTTGGATCATTTAAATAAACTTTCCTTTATGGAAAATCAGTGAAAAATTCAAAATTTCGGAAATTTTTGAACGATTCTGAATAATTATAATTTAAGAAATCATTATATGACAAAATTCAAGACCGTAGACATATTTTGGAACTCTTTTGAATTTGAAATAATTAGGTGACATCTTAAAAAAGGGCACCCATTGTTTGGATGTTAGGATAAAGTCTTTGGATAAAGTAGTGTTTTGTGCTGGTGGTATCATTCATTTCTTCTCCACGCTGTCGCTCACCTGTCTCGTCCCGGCATTTTTCAGCCCGTGCTATACACTGGCTCCTCATTGCTTCATGTAAGTATATGTAAACTCTGTGCATCAAGGGCACATAACTCTGTGTTATTGTCGAGCAGACGTATTGAAAAAATGGTTGCTTTAACTCTCTCCATGCTGGAGGCAAACAGAGATGCCTTAACCTTCTCCCTGCTGAATACAATCAAAGTGTTCTATTTCTGCATGTGATCGGGTGACTTAAGTCCCCTTCAGCAGGGATAGGGCAGTACCTATGCCTAATCCAGCAGGGAGAGGGTTAATAGTTAACAGCTGCCACTGCCATATATGCTATGTTATTCAAGAATAAGTATTTGTGAGGTGAATGTTTGTCACATATCCACTGATTTGAGATAAGTATTTGTGAGGTGAATGCTTGTCACATATCCACTGATTTGAGATAAGTATTTGTGAGGTGGATGCTTGTCACATATCCACTGATTTGAGATAAGTATTTGTGTGGTGAATGCTTGTCACATATCCCCCCCCCCCCCCCGTAAGGGCCCATATTTTGGGGAAAATTTGCAAAATCTCAAATACTAAACTAACAGTAAAGAAACTACTATCACCTAATTTTCATCTCACAGTTGATAGTGTAATAGTCTAAATACTATAAATGAGCTTTCATCTGATGCTGTTTTTTACCAAAATTGTGAGTAGTTTTGGTGTTAGACTCATTCGAGTTATTCGAGTTTGGGGTCAACTTTGATGCTCCATAGCGGTTTATCGAAACGAGCTACTCTCATTTAATAAACCAGTTGCGGTTAATACATGCATTCTAGATCGAATACATTTCATTGGATAATTTCATAGGTGCAAGAATATTAGCCAATCACATTTAAAGACAGGTTGCATGCGTCCCAATGTGTCCCATTGAAGTCGGTCGCGGTGACCCCTATTATCGGTCGGGATTATATATTACCTACTGTCAACAATTTGTGCTTCTCATGTATCTTTTTAATCAAATTTTACAGATATTCATGCTCAGCTTCATAACCAGGTTCATCAGTACAACTTTGCACAACAACGATTGAATGTGTGTGGGGTGGGACCTATTTCCTTTACATTTTATTCTAGCCAATTGTGCACAGAAATATGACCGATACATTTTTTACCGTTTTCCTAATTTATGTGATTGCTTATCGACCAGAACTGTTGAAATAACGGAACACAACACCATGCAGTACCATTAGAAAAGGATGTACAACAGCTGGCAACAAACAGGCTTTGCGCAATCATAGTAGATATAGAGAGTGACATCAATGTTTTCAACGTGGTCAATGCTTGGCTCAGAAGGACACTTTTGCGTGACATTGAATTATTTACGTTTCCCAAAACATATAAGAACTGGTTTAGCAACTAACGATGCAGATGTGATGTGAGAAATTTGACAAATGAAAACTGAAACAAGTAATACATTCCAAACATGTTTTATTTGGATGCCAAAACACTGTCCGATGATTGAGAGTGACCGATACTATGATCCTCTACTCTAATATGTGATAACAATTCACAACAATGTGCATGAATATAACAAGGTCTATCCTTTACAGAGTTCTCCAAAGATGACAACGAAACGGAAAAGCATGTATGGAAGAAAGCTTAGACCACAGTCTGTGATTGGTAATTATTGATTATTGTTTATTGTTTATTATTTTCACTTCTAGAAATTAAAATTAGCATAGCAAGATGTGCATGCTAGATGCACAATAGATTGCTCACCATTACACCTGACCTTGAATACCAGTGAATGAATTCAATGTCACTCTTTAGAAAATATGATAGCCAGAAAAAAAATATTTGTTAACCCTCTGCTGGCAGCTGACAATTACGGGTGCCCTGTGGAATATTAATTGTGTTCCAGCAAGGGTGAATTAGACTAGTAGACAGCTTTGTAGACATTGGACAAATCATTAGCTTTGTAGACATTAATTTAGATGGGCAGGTGGTAGTGCAGTGGCAGAGTGTTGGACGTCGGATCCAAAGGCCCCGGTTTAAATCCCATCCTGGGAGGCCAGCTTCAATGTTCACTTTTGATGTGATCATAATAGGTAGTGCTGTCTGTACCATGGCAATGCAGTTATCATCCTTGATCTGTCAGTACCATCGTCACAAATGGGTGAAAGATTCCCGCAGTGACGTTAAACTCCATATTCACTCACTCATTGTCAGTACCAGCCAGTGCTTGCAGGTTTACTGCAACATTCTCTGCTACAAATGTTACAGGTTTTCTCCTGTCCTAAACTGACAAGCCGTTATATAAGTGAAAGAATATTTTTAAGTGATTGTAAACCCAATTTAATTTTTATTAAATAACAAATAAGAAAATACAAAGAGACCAGTTGACATTAGATGAATATTTAGCGTTATAGATATTAGAATAGATAAATCATTAGCGGTATAGATATTAGAATAGATAAATCATTAGCGTTATAGATATTAGAATAGATAAATCATTAGCAGTATAGATATTAGAATAGATAAATCATTAGCGTTATAGATATTAGAATAGATAAATCATTTGTTTGTAGATGATCATTATTATCTTTGTTATCACTTTGTCTATGTTCATTTCATAATCATTCACTTTCATTGTGTGTTTTCATTTCTTTGCACAAACTCTCAAACTATTATTTACCAAATATCTACTTTCATGCGAATCAAATATATTTATTACTTTAGTTCACAATAACTTCTGCCATTGACATTGCTTTTGCCTTACAAATATTATTGCTGAATATTATTCCATAAATGATAGAGTGAATATATAGAAAAACATATTTGATTAGAAACCTTTTCAATCCTGTTGATTAACCCTCTCCCTGCTGGATTAGGCACAGAAACTGCTCTTTGGGGCATCTCCAGGTGCCTCCAGCAAAGAGAGGGTTAATCATGTTTTTTTAAATACCGATGGTATTGAATTTTCACTTATAATGAATATATTTTATATATTAAAATGCACTTATTTGACCTGGACACCTTTTCATAGACTAAGTTTTCATAAATAATCTTGAATTTATTTTCTCACAGCAAAGATTGAGAATTCACCTGTTCCTTTTCTTTCTCTCCATGTGTGTTACATTTGTTGTATGTACTGTTTATCCTTAGACCGTGAGCGTGCTCAGAAAACTAGAGTTCAAGATATTAACTTTAATGCCCCGACACCCGAGGTTGACGAGACTGCTGGTAACGCGGAAGGTAACACTGCACATCGTTGTGTTACCATTGTGGCCAAATGTTACCCAGCATGGTTTTCTTTGTTTTTAAGATTTATACCAGATTTATGCCATTTGTTGGTTGTTAATAAAAATTAAGAATATTTTTTTAAATATATTTTTTAATATTTATATATTTTCTTTAAATATATGTTAAAATATTATTATATTTGTTAATGCCTGTTTATACTGGCTGCATGATGGAGTGGTTATTTTATTTTAAATTTGAGTTCTATGTTGTCGACAGATTTTGATATTTATCTATCCCTACATCCTAGCATGGCTGAGTGATTGTTGTAATAATTCCATTAATCCTCTCCCTGCTGAAGTTGTCCGATCACATGCAGAAAAGGAACACTTTGATTCTATTCAGCAGGGAGAAGTTTAATTGCTGTGAATAATAATGAATAATGCTTGCACAATTAATGTTACTTACCACACTATATAATAACAAAAACAATAACAATGACTAAAATAATTTAACAATAATAATAATAGTAATGTTTACAGTTATAATTCATTAAATCCACAGGAAGCTTGCTCAGATCTACAGCAAATTAACCCTCTTCCTGCTGGATTAGGTACAGACAATAGTCTTTATGGCATCTCTAGTTGCCTCAAGCATAGAGAGGGTTAACAATGTTGCTGCTAGTTTTCCTCCCATAATAAGACCACCAGTGTGTGCAACATTCTTACATCACACCTAGATTATACACAGTAGTGACCTTTGACATTGTGGAGCGTTACTCCAAATTTTATGTTCCAAAAATATCTCAATCAATGTTCATCTTCTGAGTTTGTATTTTGTTAATAATTCGAGCAGATCTAAAATATATATATATTTAATGATCAAATTAGATGATGATCAGAAATACTATACTCCAGTACCTATGCCATATCCAGCTTGGAAGGGGTTAATGGTACATTGGAGTTAATTTGGCATATGTCTCAACTTGAATCTAGGTTGAAAAGTAAAAAAATATATATATACGGTATATAAAAATTTAAAAATTAAGATTAATTTGTATGTCAACAGATGCTATTTACATCTTCAAAGCATCATATATTGTATTTTGCTACACATTCATGCATGTGTTTGTTTTATGTTTTTGTTTTATGTTTGTGTTTATTGTTTGTGTTTTATGTTTCTCATAGAATTCACCCATCAATCATGTTATTGCATGTTTATATCCATACAGTATACTATACTCAACAAAGTAAATTAAAGGTTGGTGGAAAGCTTTCTACCTGATTTCGGAACTCAGATTCAGGATTATCAGGCCTCAAAGTTACACATTTTAACAAAGATCCAAAAAGAATGAAAATAAGTGAAATATTGGTCACCAAATGCAAAATTAACTCGCCATGCTGACCAAATTACTAATTAGTTGCTAAATTGATCCCAGAATAGCATGCCATTCTTATTCAAATGGAAATATGTCTGCAAATGTTTCATGGATATCCCACGTTTGGAAATTCTTCTTCAATTAAATAAATTAAATAATGTAAATCAAAAAAGCAACTGGCTATTAATTAGTTTTGTTGAGTACATGAATATTTACCCTTTGACTGATTATGAGTATACAATTAATATGGTTGACATGATAAGTTCTGGGCCAAATCTACAAAGCTACAATCAATTGTAAACTTATTGTAAGATGGGGATTATGACCACCGTATCTTACGCTACGTTTACTGATTGTAAAGATTAGATAACTCTGTGGATCGGTCCCCTGGATATTCAATTATTGTTTGTACTTTTGTGTTTCTCATAAAATTCACCTATTGTGCATGTTATAACACATTATTGCATGTGTATATCGATTATATTATTCCCCTTTTAATTGTATCAGTACTAAGTTGATATGTCTGGTAAGTTCTGGGTAATCTGTACATACTACATACTAGTAGTTGAAAAATATCTTTAAAAATCATTATATTTATTCTTTTCTTAGTACTCTCATTTACTGTCTTTGAATGCAGGAATGAGAATATATTTTCTTTCAGTTGATATTTTTTCAGTTAACATATTTTTTTTAAGTTTCTATTTCTGAAGAAACAAATGAATCAATTCTGAGAATCACATGATTATTATAATGAACATGATGTTGATTTCCTATTACACTAATGAGTTTTCAAAGTTAACTTTGCATTTTCTAAATAGTATTATTTAAAATGGAAATATATGTAGTATAAATATTAACATTGACCAGGCCTCGAGATTAAGAAATTTCATACTCAAGCTCAAATTATGTATATGAATTTGTGAACAAAACCTTCAAGAACATGAATTTGTACTGAAAAAGGCTTCATAAGCTCGGGGCCATGATACATTCTACTAGTAATGTTAAATGATAGATGAAACTGTTTTCTTTAAAGTATATATGTTTTCTGTTTATTGTCATGTACAACTGAATTATCTCCTCCTAGGTGACGCGTCTGAAATGACCCTTAGCCAACATGAAGATAATCGCTTGGGTAGTCTTGACGAAACTGACGACAAAAGTAAAGGTAAAGTTAAGAACAATGTACAGTTTGTCTCTGTGTTGCAACTACTATTGAGACCTTACATGTGACGTCACGACGTCACACAGCACCGCGGGTGGCAAGACAATGGGATTTTCTGCAGTTGCTCACGTCATCAGATTGTTCCCTGCCACCTAAACCACTTTCTGTCATCCAAACGATTGTTCTGTGCAAGGCCTCAATATAATTCACATTGTATGCAAGAAACTGGAAGCTGCAACAACATTTAATATACATACTACGCTTTATCATTGTTGTCACCCCATCCTATCATGCCATCCCATGTGTCTAGCGATGTAGACCAACATCTATGCATCCGTCTGTGCCTCCTCGTGTAACAATGGTACTAACATTGTGATGTCATCACTATACCCATTGTGATGTCATAGAGTTGCTATGATGTCATGTCACAAATTGACTGATAGTGCCTTATCTCCATTGTGAAGTGGAAGTTTTCTCCTTCGATGACTCAAGAATGACACTGTATGATAAATATAATTTCACCCTTGTTTTTTGGATATAAAGTATATTGCCAATAATTAACAATAATCATTGGCAAACCTCCAGAATGTTCGTGTCAGGCGGAAGTCATAGAACATTAAGCTATGGAGCCTGAGTTCCTGAGTTTGAACTAGCTACAGGACCCAGCATCAATGTTTGTGGACGTTGACTAAATCCAATGCAAGCATGATAGGAGGTACTATTATTGAAGTTCGGGCCCGAAGGTTATGAAAGTTTTTGAGTACGATTTCATGCTCAAATTGTATATATGGTGGAATTGTGAACAAAACCTTGAGTTGAGCATGAGTTTGTACTCAAAAATAATAATTTTTAATCTTGGGGCCAAGTTTCATCCTTGGTTTGTCAGTACCAACCAATGCTTGCAGGTTTACTGCAACACTCAATCCTGAATATGTCACAGGTTTCCTCCTGCCATATACTGACAATACAAGTCCTGATACGAGCAAAATAATCCGGAAGAATCTCTAAACTGCAATTTAATATCAAGATATTTATGATTATTTAAAGAAAAATACAATTGTATCTGTTTCAGATTCTACGCCCGACATTTCCTTCGAAACTATGGAGATGCCAGAAGTACAAACGCCGCCCAGACTCCAACATCTCAACAAGGCCAGGCCCAAACGGATGAAGAACAAACCACCAACGCGCCCGGTTACCCACAATGCGGTAGAGGAAGTGGAGAACGACGGAATCGGGGCCTTCTACCAAACACAACCTTCATCCAACAACCACTTGGCGACCTCGGGGTCAAACAATGTGGCCGGAAAAACCTCTGCAACGAGTTGCAAAGATGAACCCTTGTAGGTTACAATGTCTGCATCGTCAATCATTCAGTCTATACCTTGATGAGTGGTGTAGCTGAAAAATATGGCACACTTTCGTGCATACGTTGGTAATTTGGCACCATTTGATAGAGTGTCCATTTATCTATCTAAAATGCACTAAGGTCTATTTTTTTAACGTAGGATAAAGGCGAATTGGATTGTTGATACCACGTCGTCTTCTGGAGTTCAATCCGTCTTTATCTTACGTTAAAAGGTTAGAAGTAAGTGCATTTTAGATAGATTAATGGACACTCTATCAAACGATACCAACTTGTGCGCAAATGCATGCCATATATTTCAGCTACACCGCTGGCGCACTCAGCGAACCGCATGCCCCTTGGTTTTGATGGAGGCTACTCTCTGACGTCAAGACAGCCTCAAGCTGTACTATATGACGTCAGAGCCTCTCAGACTAACTTTCCTCATGCTAGATGATGAGGGTGAACCATGCTGAACAACATATAAACAGAATTTTAAGGATGCAATTCTTTGTAATGTCGTATTAAGATTTTCTCTGGAGTTTTTGTCAACCTAAGGCCTAGTCTTCTGTTTACCTATCACCAGAATTTCTATACTAGTTTTATATGATATTCCTCGAAATTCTAAAAATAGACATGACACACTTGCAGGCCATATTATATCAGAATAATGGTTATTGTCGCAATGCAAGAATAATTAATTCACAGAAATCTCTTGAACATGACACGATTTACAGAAAAGTTGACTAACTTGTATCTGTTAATGTCTTTCAGAAAGCCAGAGAAGAAACGTTTGTTTGCTAAGAACAAAGACAAGGACAAGGGCTCCAAAGACAAAAACGAGAAAAAGTAAGTAATATTAATTATGAAAGCTGTATTTTACAAAAATCATAATGTTGTGTATTGTGCTAAATGGGTGCAATATTCCCAACGCGACGTAAAACATTAAAAGATTAATTCAATCAATTGTGCTAAATGCATCTAGAATTCTAATATTGGTGTAAACTTTATATCTATGTACGGGGCGGGATGTAGCGCAGTGGTAGAGTGTTGGACTTCGGAGCCAAAGGTTCCAGGTTCAAATCCCGCCCAGGG
>JAUTBV010156592.1:0-10299 GCA_032361325.1 Lepetodrilus fucensis | reverse complement strand
CCATTTATACACACAATCGTGTATAGTTAAAACAATATCTAAAATAATAAATTGTAATCATTAGATTTAGTTGAAGGTTGTGAAACTTCTGAAATTACTAGTAGGTTATTTATCTATTCTGATGCATGTTTTCTTTCTGTGATAATTAAGTCAACGGAAACTACTTTAGTAGAAATGTGTCATAGCAATATAATAATATTATGGCAACAATTATCTTCGGGCACGTGTTGTTTAATTTTGATGATTATTTACTTTTAATAATGATATGCAGGTAATGTATATATAACCGTGGTTTACTCTACGCTATTTTTCTAATAAAATAACAATATTGAGATTCATTAATTAAGACCTGCTGATACATCCACGAGTAAAATTTAAAAAGGAATATTTGTATAAAAATTATAAAAATACAAAACAAACTTTTTAAAAGGCAACATGTAAATACATATTTATAATACAAGAGAATATAAAAGTAATTAAATTGAAGATGATATCATACAACATGTTACGCAACATGTAAATGCTAATGCATATATTTATCTAAATCAATATATACAGATTGTATAGTAAAACTGTAGTATAAACTGTGCACATTTACGCATATATATGCAATATGTATAAGGATATTATATTATTGTATGTTGAATATCAAAACCTTAAATGTTGCAATAAAAAAACAACAACCAATTTTAATGTAGATTTAATAATCACTGCCTTTAGCCAATCAACATCTGCGGTAACATCGATTGAACAATGTATATTCATTACATTGTCATTACCAATTCTGGTAATTCTTGTCTAGAGGACATCGCATTATATTTATGCAACATAGCTAAAGACGTTTATCGTTAGAAGCTCTAGTTTATTTAATAATCATTGTTAAATATACGTACACATTATTATAGTAAAGGTTTACACGGAAGACTCAATGCTAGAAAGCTACAATACACGACGTAATAACGCATCAATTTAATTAATATAGTCACTATAATTTCCGTCTTTTCCAGCACTGGTACCCGTTCGTTGCTGACCCGGGCCCTTGTATTAATCCGACATGACAAAATTGTTACTGACACAAGAAGAAAAAGAATCCCCACACAACACGCAGTACTCTATTTTACCTACCTGTGAGGGGGAAATACATACGTCCAAACACGCAGTCAATACGTACGGAATACATATACATATTATACGCGCTGTAGATTTTCCGTTCCCTAGCTGGCGGGAGTTTGAGATGTCATTATGCTGCATACTATCATAAACTATGTAATTGTCTTTTGTGTTGTCCCGGAGTCTATGTTATGCTATGCTTTATTAAGATAGGATGAAAGAGGGGGAGAGGACACGGTAGAGACTTGATGGCGGCTGTGGTAGAATTCAGGATTCTGAGCAGCTGTCACGAAAGCAAGTTGCAATTCTGATTTTGCACCGTAGCCATTCTCTCAGCCAATAACCTACAATAGATTTGTATCTTTATTGTGTTTATTTTTTTTTTACACTCCGATATTTATCGGATCTACAGCAAATATTCCCTACAAAGTTATACAAAATATCGTCTTGTCGCACTTCTGTTATATCCCTTAAACTCACATCAGTCGAAGCGATTTGGAGCGATTGTTTTGTGTGGCGATAGACCCCCCGATATGATATGAGATCTACACTGCCATACTTGTGGAGTTATCAGGTAAACGCTTATACCGTACCTGCTGGGCGTTGATTGCAATATGTGTCGAATGAGGTGATATCGAAAACGAGATTAGGGTTATGGATTAAGCAATATAGCGCATGGTAAATATCTCAATCATACAAGACATATACCATACAATTTATCGTATAACGTATTCTATATGCGAAATATACTCCAGAATTTTTTTTTATGCATTTTATTATATAAAATTAGTATATATATATATATATGTACGATATCAATGCTATATTATGTAATTCGTGTATCGAGTACTCGTGGACTGTGGCTTTAATTTGAATAAATAAATTCAATATAGTGCACTCTAAAAAAATAATCATCCAATTTTGACACGTTTAGATAGTAGACTTATGCGACATACATCTTATCAGAACTTTCAATGAACCGAGTATAATAATTGTATTGTTAATGTGTTGCGATAAGGGCCGTAATCAATACGTTCAATGGCGTTGAGGCGTCGTACTATTACGCTTATTTCAGGCAAATTAATTGCTTCAAAGCGCACAGGGAGAAACTAGTAGATTGCGCTATAATTCGGACATAAAATAAGATATCTCTGCAGACCATGATTCCACTATCAGATGATTGTTTACCATTTAATATAAATGACATGATCTCATTAAAATTCTAGTATATCGTGGTTATATGTGTACACTGTGCACGTATAGTCAAATTAAACACTTACTTTGATTGGGTTTGGAATAATCTGATTCTATGTGCTTTCGTTTTTTATTTCTGTCCTTGCTTTCTCTGCCTCCTGATTTTGTCTTTCTTTCTACTTACGTTGTGTATGCCTCGATCTCTAGTTTTATTTACCCCTTTATCTATCTGTCTACGGTCACTTCCCCTTTCTCTCTATCTTTCTCTCTCTCTTTTCTCTGTCCTATCTCCTTCCCCTGTTCTCTCCCTCTTCCCTTTCCCATCTCTCTCCCTATCTATCTAACTTTTCTCTCTCTCGCTCGCTCGCGCGCTCTCTCTCTCTCTCTCTCTCTCTCTCTCTCTCTCTCTCTCTCCTCTCTCTCTCTACTGTTTACCATCTATCTCTCATTGACATATGTTTACATACATAGTAATCTAGGTAGCTGCAAATGATAATGGCATTTAAATATAAATCAGATATAGTTTCAATTCTTATCAGTAAGTTTCCTTTATCTACATCAGGCGCCAGTAGTCGTGGTTGTCTCTAAATCTGCTAGTTTTTGCTATAAATATACACATTGTTCGTTTCAGCTTAGTAAGAACCAAGAGCTCATTGATGAAGACGGATGATGACGTTTCGTAAGTGCCAAATGAAAAATGTTTTTAAAGCGTTTGAAAGCAATAGTTCTGCTACCTTGAGTGACTTGTTCTTCCTCGTCGAGAAGGAGCTAAAAAAAGTGACACGACCTCTTAGACGGGGGCAGGGGAAAGAAGGTTTCAGAATGAGTTAGCGTTCCAGCTAAGTTGGACAGACACGGGGTAGCATTTGTCGACGTTTGCTCTGTGTCAGAAAAAACGTTTTGTCATTTGCCCATTTGTTTACAGTTGTTTAGACCGCTGTGCTGAATTGAAGAAGTGAAGTATGCCGATTGTTAATTTGGAACCGGTGAAAGCTGGGGAACTCGGCTCCTTGAAGTCTTGGCAATGGCAGGTTCTGGCAGGGGCTGCCTCACAAAAATCCAAAGGGAGGGCTTATCACAAGAAGGCGAAGTAATTGGCTAATTTATACTTCTGTTTCGACCTGCGATTTTTAGACAAACCCCTGTCTCGTTCTCACATATCATTTACCTTGTCCCATAGTGTAAGGACGGCATTGAAACCTATTTAATCAAACCCTTTCAGACGAAACCTTCTTCTCTTGGAACAGGCATGGTCTTCTGTTCTTGAAACCAACGTTGACTCCTGACAGCGCATGTCTGCGAGGGCCTGTCTAAAGGATTATTCCATAGCGCAAACGATTGCCGATTGCCGTTTGCCGCGGTGAAATACACACTCGGAGATATGTAAAGAGTTTTTCACTCACTCCCGAGTCTGGCGACGGTGTGGCTGGATAAGCGTAGCGCGAGACGTGAAACGTTCCGTCTAAAACCCTACCCGCGCCGACACTCTGTATTTCTTCAAGCACTGTTTTCACGGGTCGCGAGCAAAACCAAACAACTTTCTCTCAAAATTCCGCCAACTTGCCGTCAATCGGTCCGGACTACACGTATCCCATAGACAAAATTATGGCTGGCATAAATATGCCGTTTTTCCCATGGTCTTTCTGACGAGCGAGGAATTGGTATACACTGCAGGAACCTGCACACATAAAGGCAGACCGTCTGCGCTTTGTTATTAAAAGCAAATTAATATAGCGATATAAATGCAAGATTGCGAGTCTACACCAGCGGTGTGGTATCAGCAGGCAGGAGGCGATATTTGTAGCCTTGGGTTTATTGAAGATAATCAAAACAAACAGGAACTGTTATCTTTCTCCAAGACTCTCAAAATTTTGGAGAACATGCAGAAGAATGTTAAATCCTTTTTTCTTGAAAGAAGAAGTAGCACGCTTGAATGTCGGACATAATATCTCGCTTTGAACGTCAAGGAAAGGAAAGACAAAGACTACAGAGTGTGTGTTGGGGGACTAAGAGAGATAGGGAGAGGAAATAGGAGAGAGAGAGAGAGAGAGGAGAGAGATAGGGAGAAGAGAGAGGAGAGAGAGAGAGGTGGGGGTGGGGGTGGGGGTGGGGGTGGAGAGAGAGAGCGAGAGAGAGAGAGAGAGAGAGCGTATACGGTTTCTTAGTGGAAACAAGAGCATCAAAAATAGAATGGATGTACACTATATTTCAAAGCAGTAACCTACGAGACAAGGGTTTTATGTAGATATGCATCCTGACTATATATCAGTTTATGATCATTTCATATTGTCATGTTATGATGCTGCCCTAAACTGATATAAGTGAAATAATCTTGAAAGCAGATTTAACGCAAATTAAAAAAACAACAACACAAAAAATAACATAAAATGGAATTCCAGTTGTATTTAAGGACGAAGAGTATAGTGACAATGAAATATCACTGTTTATAAAATTAAATAGACATAGTGTAGCTATTCATATAAACACTGTTAACTTGATATCCCAGATAATATTTTGCTATTTCATAAAGCTCACTAATAGCCCCGACACTGACGTGACTCTCTTTCAAACCCATTAAGTTATCAAGCAAACTCTACAAACACTCAACTGTTTATACGTGGGGGAACTATTTTCTAAATTATCCTAGAATTCTTGTCATATTTTGGAAAATTGATAGCCAGTAAATCGCAAACAAGGAACGACTGTGTTTATGAAACCGGCATGATAGGATTTCTGTGGGTGAAACATATATTGAAAGCGTTATTATAGTTGAACTGGCTGTTATAATTTAAGTATCAAGATGATGACGGCTTATACACACCATCATTGTATATCAGCGACTAAAATAATCTTGGGGTGGGGATTGGGTTTTATATAAAGCGTAGAAACATCTGGAAGCTGTAGACCAATGGGGGAGGGGGTGAGAATTGTGGGTAGAGTAGGGACGGGGGTGGATCGGATCGGATTATTTGAAAAGAATACAATTTCCTCTTGACGAGAAAAACAGTCTTGAGTGAAAGATCACAGTATTCGTTAAAGGTATGACATAATTTAGACATTGTTAACATTATAGAAATAAATTGAAATTTGACCAACGCCCTTAGATAAGCCGTGATATAAGTGAAATAATCTTGAAAAAGGCCCTAAACCAAATATTATAAAAATATATATATACATATAGTACTTTATATAAAAAGAACAAATGTTTATACATTACGCCTTTAAGCTTTTGTTTAGGACACCAACCAATCTAGATACTTGTTTAATGCTGAGTATTGCAGTGCATTCGCAATGTCTTTAACCAATCAACCTATTCAGTTGTACTACACTGATAACAATATTCATATGTGTTGTATTTCCATTAACACATTCGTGATATATACACAACTAGCTGTGGATATTAAGATGCATTCATACGAGTAGGTATATAACATAATAAGCTTACGAAGTCACTTCATACGAACTGAATAGAAATGACAGCTCAGCAAGAACCAAATACTGCTTTCTGTTTGTTTTAATCGTTATCGCAAACTGCATATTGTCTTTGAAACACGTGAGTGCGGGAATCATTTTTTATATTAACAAACTGTGAGGTTAGAAAACATCTTGGTTGATTATTTGCTCATACATGTCTATAAATAGAAAAGCTACTAATTTGAATGTTTTTATGAGAATGTGATTTTTTTCCTTTGTTTCTTTCTCTTCCATAAAACATCATATTGTTTGTTTTCATTCACTTCGGAAAACGAAATCCAGACGTTGTTAGCAATTTCAGTCCGAAAATACAGCTTGAACCGAGATTTACCAAAATATAGCAGCGTTAAACTGGTTTTAGATTGAATGAACTCTGGACTAGGTACTGGATAATGTAGATTATGATAGCAGTTCATAAACTATCTACATCTGACACGATGTAAAGCTCGGTTGATATAAACTTAGCGCTAGAATGCAGTGAGACACGGGCACAATTCTTATCTCAGTTTCCAAAACGTGGGATAACGCCGTTCTTTAACTCGGTGTTTATCCTCGCAGTCGTAATGCGCTGTCAAACGGCCGTGTAATTCGGAGAGAAAGCGGCCGTTTGTTATCAGCTGGTTTTACCCTAGACGTATACGTGAAGATATTTAGACAACACATACTGGGGAGAAAAAAAAAAGAGACGTCAATTGACAATTCCTGCGACCCTCTGCACAGGCGGTGCTTTGTCTTCGGTCGATGGGATTGCAGCGAATTGGTTAGAGAGAGGTCATATCTGTGATGACGGAGGGTCAGAGGTTAAGGTTCGTGCGGTGATGATATGAACAGACATGTTTCTTTGCGGCGTCAGTATGAAGATGAATGATGACAGATAGCAATGCAATGAGCAATAAGATGAAAACATCGACTCTCTGTCTAATATGCTTTTTACTGTGATATACGTTTACAAGGTTTACATTAAAAACGAAAGCCAAAACACAAACATGCTTTCAAAAACACACAGATAGACTCCCACACAAAATCATTTTTCCTGACTTGAACTAAATAGGAAGTACTAGCAAGATCGTCTTCGAAACACATACAACACACATACGCAAGCACGCACGCACACGCACGCACACACACACACACACACACACACACACCCACACACACACACACACACACACACACACACACACACACACCACCACCACCACCACTCACCCACGCTGCACAGTTATCCTCATGGTCTAGCACAATTAATGCGATAGTCTCCAAGACCCAAAATGTAAATGTGCGATGCTGGTAATAGCATACATTGTCTTCGACAATCTGGTTAGCGTGAAGTCAAACGTCAATACTCGTAACTTGAATACTTCATAATATAAGCGGTTATTTGTAGAACAACGACGAGACATTAACCAAAAAATATTGAAAATCTCCTTTTTGCACTTATTCCGCTTTAACCAACGAACACTTTTAATTTTCTTCAGGCTGTTTATTAACAATTGTTTTCGCCAAACGGCCGGTTTTAATGCAGGGATATTTTCTTTCGATGATTACGATCGCAGTGGGTGGAACCATTTCGCTGCTGGTGGTACCTGATGTGTTGGTGCCCAAATCACCGTAGCAAGAGATGCTACCAGGATCACGCCGATTCTTTCAGCTCCCAAAGACCATAGAAACGCATCCATTCCACTGCCTGAGCAACTCCACGCAAACATGCCTCTTGTTCGCATCTACTGAAGGGTCCCAAAATGAGCAAGCATTAGCGTTTATATTTTACAAACGCACCATATGTGCAGGTGCTTTCTTTCTTCACCGATCTGCTTCTCCACCCCTGAAATCAATTGTCTTTTCTATGAAAGCGGATATTTTTTTTCATCAACGCTGCGCTGCTTCTCTCGATTAAGAGAAAGGCTAATTTACGATTAGAACGGCCAAGAAACATATTTCCCTCGCCATAGGTGTTTCAGGTAGACAGGTGGGCGAAAACTGGGTTCATTGTCCACGACGCAATGTTTATATGAAGTCAGCGGGGTATGCCGTTAAAATGCGCCTGAGTTCATACCACCTACAACGATAGGGCAGGACTTTCATCAACCCTAGAATGATTCAGCACGCTAGAGGAAAACAAATCTTTAAAAAATACTAGCTTTTGAAATTCTAGGTTTGTCTCTGGTCATGTTTTATAGCATATTTGTTTAAATATTAATGTTGTTATTAAAGCATCTCAGTGGTATATCCCGCATCGATGGCGGAACATAGCTTCAGTATTGTGTTTCAGTATTAATTATGGTATTAGTGATTAGATCTCCTTTCAATACGAAAGCTACGATGGTTGTATTAGTTTTACGGATACGCAAGACAAACCCGTGTGATGAATGTCGACAAAGGAGGAGTAGCGGTAATCGACATCGCGGTCACGGATACATTGCGTTTATTCCCTTGATTTCTTATCAATTAAAGTCATAATATCACAGTTGATAGACCTGTACACTGGACAAACGAATTTCGATCTGAGATTAATTACGCTTGATTTATCCACCCCAAAAGTTGTTATATACTGATGTACTTAATCTCCAATACTCAATAGTTATCAAAATATTAATGTTTTATATGAATATTTGGAACATTCCGCTATTAATCTTGTCTTTGATGCATCAAGTGAACTATGAAGGAATTGCGATTAAATGTTTTATGTGCGTATTATATGTTTAAGTCGTACCACTGAGTTATATCCCCTTGCATTGACATAATGAAGCAAATAACAATACGACCATATTCAGGTTGTCTATCAGTAGACTACAGGGAGTTGCAATAGATATTTGTCTACCAAACAGAGGTGGAAATGTTTTTGGAAGTGCAAACATGATTGTATGTATGTCAAGTGAATGTAATTTGTAGTTGTAGCTAAGAACTAGTCCAAAAGAAGCATACATTTATGTGATAGTATGATTTTAACTTTGAAGTGACCTTCACCTTTAAATCAGTGAACTAAGATCATTGCGCCCATTATATAGCAACCAACTTGTCCTCTTCCAAAGTATCTGGGTGTATTGCCATTCGCTGAGTTCGATGACGTGTAGTGATCAATAAGATTGGGTATTAACATTTAATGACGTTTAGCATTAGGGTACTACCCGACAACAAGCACGTTCTAGATGTGGACGTATCCGTTCTAGAGGTTGCATCCAAATTGGCGGAGTCCAAACCGGCAATAACTTAATGTGATAGAAATGGACACTTTAGGCCTACTGCGGATCATTCTCTTGTCAATGACTACATCTAATGCAGGTGGGTGAAATGTTTGTTTGTCAGTCACGGTCACGAGTGTTCCGCCTATTCGTGATAGTAAGGTGGGAGATAGGGCCGGTTATTCCCGAAACTTCGTAACTTAAGAACTTCTTAGTCAGAAAAATATATTTAAAATTGGCATATATATATAAGCAGAAAACCAGTTAGGCAAATTCTTAGTACTTACGAACTTCCTAGAACCTACAAAGTTTCGAGAATACGGGCCCAGGAATTTAGACAGGTGTGACGAAATGAAAAATGTAACAACTACGCAATTCCTTCATAGTTTAGTTGATGCATCAAAGAGAAGATAAACAGCGGGACGCTCCCCATATTCATATAAAACATTAATATCGTGATAACTATTGAGTACTGGGGACTAAGTACATCAGTAAATAACAACTTTTAGGTGGATAAATCAAGCGTAATTAGTCTCAGCTCGAAATTCGTTTGACCATTACACAGGTCAATCAACTGTGATATTATGTCTTTAAATACATTTAATAAAGAAATATAGGGCAGCTTTAGAAAAGAGGATCACAACTTCAATGCCCTAAAAACCTCAAACATGTTTCACAAGCGCACACACCCACCTACACAGACCTACCTATACACACTATACACACACACACACACACACACACACACACACACACAGCTAATCACCATCTAATGTTAATAGCATGGCAACGGTTCTTCAGCTGACGGTGATTCATATCAATAGCAGAGAGAGAGAGAGAGAGAGAGAGAGAGTGTGTGTGTGTGTGTGTGTGTGCTCTTATCCTACCGGGTACCCATTCTTTGCCGGGTGAATAGGAGCATTTTCTCCACCCCTATTTTCCCCATCCGATTATTTCCTCAGTCCCAAGATCCACGCATTATATTGGCTTGACCCGATAAATACCTAAATTATCTGGGTATTCTCTGGGTATTATTCTCTGGCAATGTTGACTAGTATTGCATCAGTTTCGCAATGTATGTAAACTCTTGGACACATTAACCAGGGATGGTGTATATATTGCGTACACCAAATATATTAGAGCAGATCTGTGATTCCAGCGTTATTTTATGTGCACTTCAATCAGACATAGTATAAGCTGTCGTACAACCGGCTTCGTGGCGTAATGGTTAGAGCGTCGGCCCGGAGTGCGGAAGGTCGCGTGTTCGATCCCCGGTCGCGTCATACCAAAAGACGTTAAAAGGTGGTACTTGTTGTTTCCCTGCTTGGCGCTCAGCATT
>JAUTBV010156581.1:0-10299 GCA_032361325.1 Lepetodrilus fucensis | reverse complement strand
CCTGTCTATTGTACGTCCAATGTTCTGTTGACATGTCAAGATGAACCTGTCTATTGTACGTCCAATGTTCTGTTGACATGTCAAGATGAACCTGTCTATTGTACGTCCAATGTTCTGTTGACGTGTCAAGATGAACCTGTCTTGTGGTAAAAGTCCATCAATCAGTGTTCTTACAATGCAATGCAATTATTTTGAGTGCTTTCCATTGATAAATGTCTTACAATATCGTCATATGGATGCTTCCTGTCATTAATTATTACAATGTCGCCATCTCCATCATATTGATGACCATACTCTCAGTATTCCAGTAACTTCTTCTCAAATTCAAACTCAATTTTTCTGCCTGGTTCTAGCCAACTGTGTCTCTGCGTGTGTGCATGCGTGTGTGTGTGTTTGTGTGTGTGTGTGTGTGTGTGCGTGTGCGTGTGTGTGTGTGTTCTATCCAGCTGGTGGCATCTTCTTGACTGGAGCATCAGTTGAAGCCTTGATCCCTGGAAGTGGAACAGACAACAGAGTCATGGAAACATTTGCTTGACTTACCTCTAGTTTATTTCACATGTACAGATAATCAACATAACAGTAGAGACCGTAGAGAGAGTGACACATCGGAGAGTGACACATCGGAGAGTGACACATCGGAGAGTGACATGTCACTTGGTAACTGCTACACAGAAACAAAGATCTCAAACATCATTGTAAGGGTAGCATCCCTATACTTGGTATATATATATTACACAGGAAGTTCACATACTCTGCCGTAGAGATACAGTCGCCAAGGAGCTCACCACTCTGTTCACGTATACTGGTGAAGTGAATACGGGTTGACCCGAAGCATGGGCAGGCTGACCCGAAGCATGGGCGGGCTGACCCGAAGCATGGGTGGGCTGACCCAAAGCATGGTCTTGTGGATAGGAAATACCAGTTTTGTTTGTAGTTCATGAGAGTGGGGCATGGGGTGTGTGGGAAGGGGAAATGGGGGGCAAGGGGGAGGGAGGGGGGATGAAAACATGGTGACAAGTCAGACACCAATTCACATTGAGTTATCTGCCCTCAAGACAACATACATGAAAAATTTGTTTGCACGTGACTTTCTCCAATACATACACATCCATTCACTCACAAAATGCTCAGATGCTGTATAGTAAAAGAATGTCATCATATAGTTCTTTAGTTGTTATGCTCCTTGTCTTTGGGTATGCTTCTTGCATTTGCAATCAAATATATCACAAGTGTATGGCTTACGTTAATAACATAACTAGCAAGTAAATATCTGCATTACACGGTCAGGGGGCTTAATTTGGAAAAGGAGGATCTTCCATTGTATTTCATACATCAAAAGTCATTTTACGATTTAAAAAATAATCAACGAGCAGAAATAACACTTACGAAAAATATTGAGCAGTTTGCGACATTCAGGAGTACGAAGGTTAGCCATAGTCCTGCAATACCGTAACCATAC
The DNA here is from genome assembly GCA_032361325.1 of Lepetodrilus fucensis. Classification (NCBI taxonomy): domain Eukaryota; kingdom Metazoa; phylum Mollusca; class Gastropoda; order Lepetellida; family Lepetodrilidae; genus Lepetodrilus; species Lepetodrilus fucensis. The sequence continues at coordinate 8,840 of JAUTBV010156581.1, read as the reverse complement.
GAAAACTTTGTGAGGTAAATCTAAACATGTGGTGATTAATTTTGGCAGATATAAGAAAAAAAATGACTTCTGAAACATGACGCACATGGTAACATCTTTTCCCCATTCCACCAATGATGAATAAACTAAAACAAGTACTAACTTTTTAAATCTTATCGATGAAAATACTGTACAAGCATTTTGATTATAAACAACAAAATTAAGACATCCATACTCATTAATCAACTATACATGATTTATATATATATATATACTCTGAGATTCTAGAGATGGGCAAATAAATAAATAAATAAATAAATAAAAATAAATAAATAAACTTAGTACAAAACTTGAAATGACAAAGGTTGGTGAATCCTCTTCATATGAATATTGCACATCAAGGACTAGGAGTAACACATACAGGGACTGTGTCAAAAAAATAATCGTCATATTTCCAACGACAGCACATGCATTTCCCTGATGCAAAAGTAACGCATCTATACCAGTAAAATGCTGAAACCTTTTGAAGAGTATTTAGGTAAGCTTTCGACATATGATGAAAGTGGAAACAATTCTGAAACTTTTGACACAGTCCCCAATTTCTAACCTTTCTCTTGTGATATATTTACTGTGAGCTACATAACATCAGCATATCATAAACAAAAAAATAATAAAGCGCTTATAGTATGAACTGGCAAAATTATTATTAGAAAATGTAGCAATCAAACTGTGCTATACTCTTAAAGAAAAGACGAAATATCAGACAATATACCAATTTGAAAGATAAAGATTTCTCTCTTTGGTTGTCACTTCATGTAAGAAATGTGTAAACTTTTTAAACAATGCTCACTGCCATCTCACTGAGTTTTGAGTGATCAGCTTGATGTAGAGGTATTAATAAAGGTGTTAGTATAATCTATCGAAATGCTTTGGCAAGCCAAATTCATTTCATATTACAGTAAGGTCATAGTTATTTGATTGGTTTACAGATCTGCAGACTCAATTTTTTTCCCCACTAATATTATTTTCCGCTCCAATTTTTGGGAAATCATGGCTAAGAAACTAAGAAATTTGAAAATAATTTTGAATTCAAATCTGAACAATTTATGTATACTGCTGTTTTAAACAATTATATTGATCAATTATCTTTATGTTTTTGTCAATCGACCATTCATAATCTCCAGTTATTATTATTTTAATATTATATATCTTAATTTTATTTTCGACTTTCAGAGCCAAAATCAGCACAAAAATTCTATAAACCATAGAATCAAATAACTACGGCCCAACACAAATTATACATCAAATAACATCATCTAGATGACCAAAAACATACAACCCCAAATCTGTCCATATTGGAAATTGCTTGGGAATATTATACATAGTAGCCACGAAAGCCACGAGTTGTATGACAAGCTGAACTGTAAGGTGGATCAGAAGCATAAATCATTATAATATTAATGTCAGATTTAACAAAAATAAAACAAGAAACATAGGCCTGAAGTGAAGATATTGCGTAATGAACAGGTTGCTGCGAAAAATAAAAACAAATTTAAATCTATAGTGTGGTATTTAACTCAACATTATATCGCTACATAGATGATTTCCAGACCGCATTAAATAAGAAATGATGATGGAAAACTGATTTTAGTATATTGTTACCATATTCCAACCACATTGCAATCGAAATGTTGAACCATTCTGCATATTAAGTAATACGTACCCGGTATGTAGATTCAAACATTACCAAATACCAATACCATATGTTCAAAAGATGCATTAAAACAATTCTAAACCATTTTCCATTAAAGATACATCATTATGTTTTTAAAATATGTTGTTATTTTTTATGTTGTCGATTTTGATAAAGTGCATTGTCATAGAATACTGTAGAATTGATCAGAATTTCTTAGCAATGATATACGATTGCAATGTTTTAAGATATATTTTATTTACGGAATCACGTATACTTAACTTTCTATGTACCTTTACTGTAGCGCAAACCTTAGCCACAACATGAAAAGGGTATAATAAATTAACACAGCCTCTAGCAATCATATCTGACATAATGAATTGTATACTATATAGTGAAAAACAAATTGACCCAATATGCCAAAGTGCACAACCTCATTCTAACTACATATTCATATAAAATGATAGGAGACCACCCCAAAAGGATTGCACACTATCTCAATAACCTCTGCGTTATGAAATGAAAGCTTTTGAGATGGTCACCTTTTGTCTAAGACTTTTATACAAGCATTTAATATGGTAAACAATACCTGGATAACGGATGATTTAACAGAGTAATGCTATAATAATGTAAATACTATATCCATGAATTCAATCATATAAACAAATATTTTCATCTGGTAAAAACATGAAGACGCCATTGATTTATGCTTTACACATATTGACTATTTGGTTTATTTTTTTTTTACAAGGACTAGCATGGAAGGCTAGGGGCCATCTCAAACGTTTTAGTCTGTGAATATACTAGTATTTTTAGCTGAAAAAGTTCTGTTTCTCTTCACGATGAGTGATTACGGAGGTTAGTGTTGCTGCGGGAATCTTTCACCTATTTGCGATGAGACCAAGCCCACTTGGAATTTCTCTCAAGCTTTGTCTGGCATGCGTAGAGATGATTGCTTTGACTCAGCTTAGTGTACTGGATGCCATGTACATTCATTAATTATCCCTGAATACAATGTTCTTATCTGTTATCACTGCTTTGCCAAGATATGTTTATCGGAAATTTCTAGCATGGGAAGTATTCAAGACCAACTAGGAATAGCTGTATTTTGATTGGTCGACAGGCGCCGTCACTAACTTGAAGATTGACAGCTAGCAATAGGCTAATTGAAGACATGGAGAAATGGGGTCGTAAAACAACGACTGCTTTCGCAAAAACTGACCAGAACTGACCAGGGCCACTGAAGAAACACTGTCAACTTTTCACTTTACCATCCATTGATTTTGATACAGTACATATTGTGTTGTAAGTTTTTGTTTACTATACTGTAGATCACAACACTCGAAATTCTCAACATAGACACCACCAAAATCATTCCAAGCCCATAACATCAGTTCACCTAATTGTAAATAAATACATTGTTAATTTTTTTACCTGATCTCACTGAGACGAGATACATAAGAAATCAAAGATACCTCAAGAAATTGCCATCATGAGATGAGAAGAAAAAAAACAATCAGGAAGGGAGGTAACTCTGAACAAACTTCTGTGACAAGATATCATATGTTGAGCAAGTTAACGAGGTGAGAGATCAGAAGAACGTAAGTCTAAGCCCATAAAACATTCATATGCAAAGTGAGGTTACCTATATGTAGTGAATTGCCTAACAATGTGAAATAAATAATAATATTGTCTTCATTTTAGCAATCATGTATACAGACCTTATTGAAACAAAATACAAATTATAAATAAACTATTTGAGTTTCAATAGCAGAATGAATTGACCATATCACTCTAAAATACCCATACAAATAAAATCTATTAGACTGTGCAATGCATTCCATTAATAGAATTGCACAACTCAGAAATTCTTTACTTGGGAGGCAGAAAAATCACAACACTATGTCAAGGTCATTTCTGAGAACAATAATATTAATCTTGGAAGTAAATAAAAAAAAAATATGTGAAAACAAGACATACTGTATATAAATATTACTATGGATTACATTTTAATAAAAAAAAAATGGGAACAAAAACAATTAATTGTTGAAAATCTCTTCTGGTATCCTGAATAAGTTTAACATTGTTGATTCAATTTATATTTCCTTGGTCCCAAAGACTCCCTCTACAACAAACTATTGAGAGAGAAAAAAACAACCCCCAAAAAACAACATACTTCCCATACATACTTTATGGGGGGAGAGGGAGGGGGAGGAGATTGGGGAGGGGGGAAGGGAGGGAGGGAAAACATGAACACAAATATCGCGTAGCTTTGAGAGAAAAAATTATTAAAATTAAATTAAACCAAAAAAAAAGCACCTCCGAATTTGACAAGAGGAGCAAAACATGCAAGATAAGAGCACCTAATTTAATCATTTGGTACATAACACAAGTGAAACGATTTGGAATACCAGTATGCCATACTCAGCTATATATAACTAATTTAATACTATAGGATACCCCAAATAACAAGATATATATATGTATATATAATATATGGTCTCTGAATGCCATCTCAGTCACATACACAAGCACATAATGAGATCTCATCATGAAATAATTTGTGCAAGTTAACACGTATCCAACTTGCACAAACCTCCTGCTTGTTGCACAAAGAGCAAGCACTCGAATTTGTTGATATACAATGGACTGAAATATAACTTGTTTTCATGTACTATAAAACAACCATGTGAATAAACACGAATGCAAATAAATTAAGATGGATAGAAAAAAAAATAGAAAAAAAAAGAATAATAATAAAAATTACATGGCGATGACAATATGCATGGATGAATCGAATCGATCGTGTGACAGAGAAAAACCTTCAGGTCTTGAGATGTCAGTATTTACAGGCATACAGAAAATGACATTAAAAGACGGACAGTTGAGTGTTAACACATAAAGTGCATTGGGGCCAGTTCTGCGACACACTATACACATGGTAAAACTAAATACACATCTGAGCGTAATAATAATAATATTTATATATGTATATATATATTTATATATATAAGTATATGTATAATAATGTGAGTGAGACAATAAAAATTGAAGCATTTAAGACTGAAAATATCTTTGACAACTTCGTTCACGTAACATGAGATTAACTCAAAGAATTATGATAGTAAACCCGCCCCATCATCTTTCATCAGGGTAATTCAAATGTTTGTCATTTTGCTTCATCTCTCCAGCAATACAAAAGGAATCATTCTTCTAAGGAATTTGGCTTCAGACTGCAGTCAAAGACAGGTACTGCAAGAATCTATGTGAAGTTCAAAGTTTGTAAACTTTAGTAACTTGTTCCTACTTTCACTATTCGCAAGTTTAGTAATCAAAACCTACAAGCTAAGCAGAGTCAATTTACATGCAAATATTTAAAACATTTAATCCTAAGGTTCAATATATTTGGTAATCCACAATAAGACCCAATAGCCACATAGTTATATATAATAAATGACAAGAAATGCATTTTGGATTCCAAGATTTGGGACACATGGATAAATTCTGATGTTTTTGCTTGGCAGTATTTCTCCATTAAAATTTGAATCACGACTGTTATTATTTTGATCAATTTCGTCTAATGAACATTTGTTTTAAACAATTATTTTGATTATTCAAATTTATTCACATAAGGGTAATTAAATATTGTATTATTTATTGTCAATACAGATTTTTGGTATCAGTTCAAGAAAATTCAAGATATTATTTTGTTATCATATGAAATTTTAAGACGCTTCCGCCGAAATAGTTGTTCCAAGATATTTTACATTTACAATGTGACAATAACTTTGAAATTAACAAGTTACTTCCCTTACTAAACATAATTACCTCCCCTGAAAGGTTCTGAGTGAATGTACCGGTATCTTGCCGTACACGTAATTTTGCAATTTTGCGACAGTTTTGAATTGCCTGTTTGGCTTATACTGTGGGTGTCTATGCATCTTTATTTAATTTGTTTAATGGTGTTCAGTTCATTTAGGGTTTTGTTATTATAAACAGCTTACATATTATTTTTTTTTCTCTGAAAAATTAATTAATACTTGAAATGACTGATTCTGTCTATTTTCACGTTTACTGTGAACAGAAAGCAGCCATTTTAAGTAATTTTACTTTTTATTTTGATGTTATGCTTGGGTAAAAATGGTGTTAAAAATATGCATAGAATTCCGGTCTGAATCCAAGAGCGACACATGACAGCTAAATGTAAAAACACATTTAAAAGGTTAAAATGACAGATGGCAAATTTCATCTGACTACAGCTAAACAAATCTAGGAAAACCCATTCGCCGTCACACCTGTAGCACGGTTGAAAGTTCCATGTACAGTAACAACCAATCAGACGCTGCTCTAGCTTTTGCTGCAGCTCTGTAGTTTTTAAACCAGGGTACGTTTCCATCCGATTCTTGAGGTACGCATTTTCGGCTAATATGCGGGGCATTGGCAGTATCACAGTTTGATTGTCAAACAGTCAAACGTATATCTCGAGTCTGTTTTAAATCCCCCGCGCTTGGAACACAACACCCCAGAAGCCATGATAGCTGGTCGGCAGGTCTTAAAATTCAAGTCTGGCACTATCACAAGAACACAGAACAAAAACTCGTACAGGATATGGTGCTGCCGTCACCTAAGTGGGAGAGCAAAGAGGCCAGCCCAGATCTTGAATATTGTCCTGCTGGAGTCCCAACCGACACTAAAAAAAAATCCGTCACCCATTTTCCAACCAGAGAGTGCCAGTTGTAACACGTATCTTTCATTTCATTTTTTGTTTTGTTTTTTTATCAGTCGACACCCAACTCAAGCACCTAAGGTCCATGATGAAATATTCCGAGGCTGTCACGTCTTGTCGTGTCAGACTGGTTCACAAGAGTTGTGTCCCTTTCGTCTGTGTGTGTCCGCAGCAACCGAACTGTTTATCGTCAGCCATTAGTCTTCAAGCTCCTCACTATTGCAGCTACTTTTGGCATAATGTATATGTACATAGTTACATACACAGCCTCCCAACTGGCTAATCTGAAAGTCCAAACAGTCATAAATGTTAAAAAATTAATCTATCAAAATTCAGGCTGAAATAGAGATTAACCAAAATTCAGTGTGTTCACAAATAGCAACCAACACAAGAATCATTCAAACTATCTTCTGATGCATACCCTCGAGACTAATCATGCATATATATTTAATATATTATTCAATTTGAAAGAATTGATTGAATTATTACTTAATACGTCGCAGCAGGAATATTTCACCCATACACAATGACATTTTAAAGAGTGAAAAAAAAGTATAGAGAAATGTAAACTAAAATATTTATTTTGAACCATTCAACTCCTTTTAAACAGACACTAGTTGCTTGTGTGTCTTTTCTATCTTAAACCAAAGATTTATGCAAGAATCTGCACAAGCAGGTGCTCAGACTACAGGGGGCTGCTCCTTTCTAGCTGTTCTGTCTGTACTTTCTGTCCGACACATGCGCAGTTTTTATATTTTTTTGTTATAGACATTTATTCCAGAAGACACAAATACATGTACAAACATTATAGACATATACATGGTACACAAATATATAGCAAACAATAACAATCAATGATATAGGAATGGTATAATGTGATTTACTTATGTTTGGGTAATATAAATACTGTAGAAAGATAAATTAAGGCAATAGATACTGTTTTTAATTACACTGTAATAGTCAAGAAAGGTGCCTTTAATTTCATATACAGGGTATGGTTTTGAATTTCTGGAATGACATGATTCCATTGAAATCCAGTTTTAATAAAAAGTGATATATTGGAAAATTGGTTATTGCACCAACTTGGTTAAGCATTACACTGTGCGGTGTTGATCCTTGGTAACTGTGCATGCATCGGACAGAAAGTACAGACATTACAGCTAGAAAGGACCAGCCCCTAGCTTCCTCAAACCACAATCTATTGCGTCTCCTTAACATCCCAGGAATGACAACAGACAATTGTGATTTCAGCATAAAAAAAGAAACAAGCCTCGCCTGCAAACAAGCCATGTCCTGGGCAAATAAATAGATCTCCGAACAAATAAATTAGCAGATTTCCGCAGATCGACAGAAAATTGCCATGCTGGAAATTCATCAAATACCCTGGGATATATTCTTCTCTGGAGGTTCGGGGTTGTTTTGTCCGGCGAGTGCGAGTGAATATGGAGTTTAACTTCGCTGCAGGAATGTTTCACCCATTTGCGACGATATTGTCCGACGAAGCTTAAGATTAACATAATTCACATATCAACCGTTTTAACATAAAGAGCTATGCGTGTGATGGATGTGAAGGTGACACAGTAGCCTGTGGTTGGAGGGCCAGACTACGACAGCTACTGACAGTGTTAAAGAGGACCACTCTCCTCACTAGGAGACTGGGGCTTGAGAGGTTCGTTCTCGGGGAAGAAGATGCTGGGCTCCGTGTTCCGCCTCTTGATCTTGTTCTTGCTTTTCTTTAGCATAGTGGCCTGAAACACACACATACACATTACATCCCAGCCTTAGTCTGTCGTGCTGAATCTATGTGGGAATTATCAAAATAATCATCTGTTCATAACTTAAGGGCTTTAGGGTAATTTTTAACAATACTATGTAGGGCGCTATATAAAATGCTGTATATTATTATTATGCATTTAATTGATGACAAATGGAATAGACTTAGATGACCGATAAGAGTGATCTGGGCCCAATTTCTCGAAACAAAAAAACCCTCACTAAAATAACTTAAATCTGAGTTGTATTTTCAAGAAAGAAAAAGTACTCTGTTACAATTGTATCTCATGAAAAAACCCTAACTAAATTTACTTTTAGACGGTTGATTTTTCTTTCTCGAGATTTCGAAAACCTTTAGAATACGATTTCATGATTCAGCTCAAATTTTAACAGAACAGAGATGGCGATGGCGAAGTTGTCTGACCTTGAGTGCGGATCTGAGAACCACGACTTGTCCTGCCGGCTGGATCCACGGCTCCCCATCCACCTGGACCGGGATGTCCGTGTGTAGTGTGATACGTAGCTGTAGACAGACAGTGAGTCATCAGTAAACAGCTTCCTCACCAATATAGTACATGCATACATAAGCCGTACAGCTTCCTCACCAATATAGTACATGCATACATAAGCCGTACAGCTTCCTCACCAATATAGTACATGCATACATAA
>JAUTBV010156580.1:0-24995 GCA_032361325.1 Lepetodrilus fucensis | reverse complement strand
CCCATGCTGGAGATGGTACATAACCAGAATCTACTGGGGTTTGGGTCCGTTTTCACGAAAACTTAAAGCAAACTAGGTTCAAACTCCTGTATAATTTATAAATTGAAAAAAAACCAGGGGCTCTTTTTAAAAGAATCCTACTATAGTATTCATATAACAATGTTTCTTTGCCCACGATACCAATTGGGTATCCCAAGAGGCAAGTTTGTCAGGAGTGCATATTGATTGGAACATACATATCGTCGAAGTGGACAGAAAAGACTGAGACAGTTTTACATTCATCTGAATTTCGACAGCAAGTAGCAATTTTATCATCCATTCTCGTCCCAGATATTTGGAAGATAAGCTTTTCTTGCCGTAATCTGTGACTGGTGTGGATGATTATGGATGATTGTAGATGATTGTGGTGTAGTAATAGTATAGTCGCTGCCCAATTGGGCTTAAAATAGCTGTTAATGGTGCAAGCGGATAAAAAATATTTTGGAAACGGATTTTGTGAAAGGATAAATCGTTTGTGAGTAGAGAGGGCATTTGAAGTTTATTGAATTTATAATTCTTCACAGAGAAATAGTAATAGAAAACACGACTACGACATTGCCCTTGTACCTCATGTGAGCTGCTGCCGTTAATACACTACAATAACAACAACTACTACTACTACTACTACTACTACAAACCACCACGACTATTACTAGTATTATGATAACTACTACTACTTTATCACCCTTGATTTAGAGCGGGGGCGTAATGTATACCAGTTACCCTAACTTTGCCCATGTGCTACGTTCAGTTCCAATCGTATCGCAGATGGCTCTTAAATCGACTCAGCTAGTTAGACTACCACCTTACTAAGAAATACACGGAGACGAGCACTTGTCAGTAAAACATGATTTTAACTATTTATTAAAATGAGAAACTGAAGTGTTGTTGTTAATGCATTGTCATGACGTCGGTGTTACAGGCAGATGCGGCACCCACACCGTCTTTTGATATCGCAAGCCGTGAAGAGAATGGTAGAAGAGATATTAGAGATACTTGGCGCCGACGGTTCCGCGTTACCCACACAAACACACTGGGATCAGGTCTTCTCTGATTGATATCTCGTACTTGTTGTACCAAAACTGAGCTTTTAATATAGATCAAGGCGTACATATGTTTGCTTTTTAACAGGGATGATTTTTCGAAATAGCCAGAGAGATATGTTCCTGTAGAAAGTTAATCTGGTGTATTAAGCTGTCTGGTGTTTCTTTTCCCTACGCTGCATTATCTTTCAATAGCGTGGTAGTAATGTTGTCGCCTCACCAACTCAATCTTATAAGAACGACCGCGGTCTTTTAATATACGAGTACAGGATTGTTATCGGTACGACGGTTGTACCTAGCTTGTAAGTCTTAAGAAACCTTTATCTGGGTTATCTGCTTCTAACTGTAATTACTTTTCACAGCAGAGTACTCGTGCATTTCATATACTCGGCATGCCAAAAGAAATATGTCCGTCTCGGTGAATTCTTCAAAATCAAATTATTTAATCCAACAGGATGTGCGCTGTCTATAACACGCGCATACTCGTACAAGTCATCTCGTGGGCTGGACCAGACTCAACAATAATGTATCTATCGATTCAGAACCGAAATCATCACAGTTCATCTGGGCGTAAATTTTCGATGGCACTCACAAAAGGACGAATCTTTGGTCGTTTAAATCGTTGTTGGGAAAACATGACTAAGTGAATAGACCCTTCATTCTGCGAAGACATTCCAGTCATAACGGCACTTGTTCCTATTATAGCCGCTGTAACGTTTGTTCAACGACGAGCACAACCAACCGAAGCGATCCATAGGTTTATCAGCGAAATAATTAACCGATATTGGGGCGCCGTTATAACCACAATATAAAAATGCATTAATATAATGTACCATCTAATATCGACTTTGAAAGTGGCAGAATTTTCTCTAAGGTCCTTTTAGAATATTAATAAAAGTGAAAAAAACGTCACATAATTATTTAGCCAATGACAATATTGATCATGTTATTAACTTATTGTTTATTAAAGCTCATAGCTAAATTTAAATTTAGTATACTGATATTTGTGTCGAGCAAACCTATTCATACAGTATTTATACCAAACAAATATATTTTTTAATGTGGAATAAATCTGTCGACTGTGGGTGTTTGTATGGACATAACATGTGGGAGATTTCTGACAGCCAATTTGGGCGTTTCTTCCACGGTTGCATAACATGTGGGAGATTTCTGACAGCCAATTTGGGCGTTTCTTCCACGGTTGCATACGGTATTGAAACCATAGTTTGGTAATCATAACATAAACAGGACTCTAGAAGCTGGATATATCTCATTAATAACTGAATACTATTGGTTTGACAAGTTGAGATGTCGTTCAGTTCCGTATTTATAGCGTTATCCATCTATAGTAGTAGGCCTATATTAATAGACGGGAATCAAAATTACTGTACATATGAACTATCGAAATCAATAGTTTTCCAAATGAAATTTATAACGACATTAAAGAAGTATTGATTGTGCATGCTAATGAAAGGTAATATTGTAATCGATGTTTAAAACATGTACAATAATAATAATAACAACAACAACAGTCCGTTTACTGCAGGGTTATTCTAAACACACTTACAGCATTCCTCCGTTTATTAATAAAGTAAATTCATATGAATATCTTTCCTGGGCATTAATGTTTTATTTACTCAAATCCGCACCACGTTTAGCATATCTGTGGTGAATATTTCCAGTTATAGATCACAAATTACACAACTAAATTTTGATTCTGTGTGTCGCGATTGGTGGACACACGACCTTGGTAACGTATAAGGACCCTCACTGATATCGTAGTTGTAAACTTGATTAATCTCCTCATTCTGTTCCACAGTCTAACGCCGGAGGGAAGGTCTGGTTGTATACAAATACAGGAGATAGCGGGACGGATAAGCACCACTACTGACCATAGGGTACCAATTAAATGTCTCCATCCCTAGATGACCATTGGCTAGCGGCCCTTCCTTAATTCTAACACCATACGTTATATGTGTCAACTGATTAATACTGGCTCTGAACGTATGTCAATTGAATAGCTTTACAGAGTGGATGAGGATGCAAAGGCATTGGGCACCATATAAAACTAAATATTTGAATATATTCCGTTATACTTCAGTTCCTGGATTGAATAGGAGGATTGATGTGTGAATCTGGAAACGTATTTATTGTGTGACTTGAAACCCCCTGATATGTAATTTATGATAATAAAAAGAAATCTATATAATACAGTATGTATGATTGTTATTACAGCTAATATACCAGAGCACTCTTACATGAATCTCCCGTATCTACTACTATATGTAGGTCATCACCTACTCGTGGGTGGTCTTGTATTACAACTGAGATGACTTACAAGAATGCTGTAGTCTTGTAGTGGGTACGATGACCAGTTACAAGAAGGTTGTAATCTTGTAGTGGGTACTATGACCAGTTACAAGAAGGTTGTAGTCTTATATTGGGTACGATGACCAGTTACAAGAAGGTTGTAGTCTTGTAGTGGGTAATATGACCAGTTACAAGAAGGTTGTAGTCTTGTAGTGGGTACGATGACCAGTTACAAGAAGGTTGTAGTCTTGTAGTGGGTACTATGACCAGTTACAAGAAGGTTGTAATCTTGTAGTGGGTACTATGACCAGTTACAAGAAGGTTGTAGTCTTGTAGTGGGTAATATAACCAGTTACAAGAAGGTTGTAATCTTATAGTGGGTACTATGACCAGTTACAAGAAGGTTGTAGTCTTGTAGTGGGTACTATGACCAGTTACAAGAAGGCTGTAGTCTTGTAGTGGGTAATATGACCGGTTACAAGAAGGTTGTAATCTTGTAGTGGGTGCTATGACCAGTTACAAGAAGGTTGTAGTCTTGTAGTGTGTAATATGACCAGTTACAAGAAGGTTGTAGTCTTGTAGTGTGTAATATGACCAGTTACAAGAAGGTTGTAGTCTTGTAGTAGGTAATATGACTTCATCATAGACATTCTCTCTGAACAGAGTTACTACTACACGTTCTCCGTCCTCTGTCGCAGCTAGCTATAGTATGTGTTCTCGTGTAGCGATATTACTGGTTCTATTAATTATTTCATAGCCAATCAGAGAGCTTGTTTAGAAAACGGATGTTACGCAATATGACGTTGACTGTTTGACATTTGTGATATTTCTAGGCGAATCAACTTGACCAAAATTAACGCGAGTGTGCAACCTCAAATTGTAAATGGACTTGTAAAAATTGTATAATAACGGTGCACAAATCCATATGTTTGACGATGTTAAACGCAAAGGCCTACAATCACATATTTGGATTGCTGTAATTGACCAAATATGAGTTATAAATGCAAAGTGCATGCAATTAGCGGGCGTATCATCGCTATTTTATCGCCAACAAGCCTGTCGTGACCTCTAACAGCACGGGGAAATCCCATGCCACAGAGGAATTATTAAATTGTAAATGGCGTATTTCGCTGTGAGGAGTGCCGCAGCGAACCCATTATATAGTTCAATTTCAGTCTCGCACACACTGCAAGAAGCTCGCAATAGTATTTATCACAACGTGCTGATAATTACAATAAAGTAATAAAATTATGAAATATTGAAAACGAGTGGGATATGCAAATAAATGTAGCTGATTATCCAATATAGTCGTATACAGACCCATCAAATGTACACACTTTCAAGTAAAAATACGTTTGACCATGAACTATGTAAACAAACCCACCAGTGTATGTCTTTAACTTACTAAAGCGATGACTTACTTTGGTATTCAAACTTGCATAGTCAATGAAATACCATGAAGCTACTATCAGGGTCAAAGATATAGTAAACAACCCTAATAGGGAACTATGCTTTTCAAATCTCATCAGAGGGCACAAGCACACAACATGACGTTAAAAATCAGAAGAAGGATTCGTCTCGACTGCGTTCCCTATATTATTAAATATGTCTAACCTGGTACAAATAACGTCTGATTTCACAGCGTCACATAAGAGTTCATATTTATTCATATTTATAACGGACATTTTATCTTTGTCTGTTTCCCCCCGTTTTATATAAATGTATACAGAATAACTCGACACTCAGGATTTAGTTCAGAGCCTAATGAAGTGCATTAAGGAATAACATGAAATCAACTGATCCCACTAATATGATCTATGGTTTATTTAAGTCTAATGTCGTATCACACTGAACTTTATACACTAATCAAATATATTTCCGCCCTCAATCCGAAGTAATGCACTCGGGACAGTGTGTTAATAGCCCTTTCCCCATCATAAAAGCTTTGCTTTCTATAGTGCTGCCAATATCGCGATTCTATAATTAACATAGAAACTAATGATTCTTCAGTTATACGGATGGTTTAGAGTTAAAGGTATACTCGGCTATTGTGGCATGTTTTTAACCACGTACCAATGTTTATAATGAATGTACTACAAGAGCGCCAGTTACGACTATATCATGAGCGGGTAGTTTGATAAAATGTGTCGTTAAGGATATTCAATGCTTCGTGTCCCTCCTATATTATGGTACTGTTTGTACGCTAAACCAATTGATGATTATAACAACAAAGTATTTCGATTAATAGGAATAAATCACCCAAATTGTACGCCTATATTGAACGGTGATGGGAGGTAAAAATACTATGTTTGTGGACGTCGAGGGTAAATGTATGTACATGTAATGACAACACCATCGGTACCGTCAAATCAAATATATATTTAAACGTATAATAATGCGATGAGGAATCATACATAATGTTCAAAGTTGTTTTATATACCAGAAATATACGGCATATATATAATCCAAGTTGGTTTTATTCTGTAGCAATGTTCAAAATATGTGACAAAATATGTGACAAAAGATAAGCCAATTGAAACCACCAAATATCAGATATATGTCCCACAAAAGGACTGACTACAATTTGGCGAAAGGTATTTATAAATGTTTATATTTATGTTTGAACATTGTCTAGACGTTCGTGTATGCATATAACGTTTATTGTTAGATATTGAATAATGCTGGTACTGCTGCTTCTGCTGCAGCTGAGGATGATGATTATGATGATGACGACGACAACGATGACGATGACAATGATGGTGGTGATGATGATGATGATGATGATGA
The DNA here is from genome assembly GCA_032361325.1 of Lepetodrilus fucensis. Classification (NCBI taxonomy): domain Eukaryota; kingdom Metazoa; phylum Mollusca; class Gastropoda; order Lepetellida; family Lepetodrilidae; genus Lepetodrilus; species Lepetodrilus fucensis. The sequence continues at coordinate 18,816 of JAUTBV010156580.1, read as the reverse complement.
TGATGATGATGATGATTATGATGATGATGACGACGACGACGATGACGATGACAATGATGATGATGATGATGATGACGACGACGACGATGACGATGACAATGATGATGATGATGATGATGATGACGATGACGATGACGATGATGACAACGACGATGACAATGATGGTGGTGGTGGTGATGATGATGATGATGATGATGATAAAGCCACACTCTAAATCATACTCGGAGAGCTATACCTACATTATGTTTTATTATGTAAACATGTAGTTTTAGTTCTAGCTATAAAGATGTCTTTACTTATATATATATAGTATAATAGAGCGGTATATCCATACAGTAGTACTACGATATGCATTCATTATTTTCCAAATCTTCTGATTTAACCGTTTCTTTTGTCGCAGTTTGAATCAAACAACATTTACATTCGGTCTTAATGACTGTGCCTCAACAACCAGAGTCAATAGTATACATAGGAATATACTAACCAATCAAAGGTACAAAGTAACCAGAAATACTAGAGCTGATAATCGGAATCCATGAAGTAGAAGATTAAAGATGTTAATAGTACGGTTTACTACAGATCGAAGTGTTATTGCACCCACTGGTGCTGTATTCATTAATGTGTTGCCAGTTTCTCGTGTGTAGATTTATCGTGAGGATCAATGCTTCAAGACAGGATGAATCAAATGATTGCATACTCTCGGTTTTCTGAGCAGATGTATGTTCCAACTTGGTGGAAACACCGGTGCGTGGGTGAATGGACGGTGTTTTATAAATCAAGCCAACTGCCACCTTACAAGTTAATCCTAGTCTCATTAGCCCGACACCGTGTGGTACCTGACATCGCGGAATTCACTTCACTTCTCCTTGTTTTTATTAAATAGCACCGTACTGTGAACTGTAAATAACAGTAGAAACCGACCAAAAGGGATAACGATAAAACTAAAATAGAACGACTGATGCTGTCAAAAGCGCCACCAGAATGCGATGTCAGTTTGGTGACCTTTTAAAAACGTTTAACGTATGTGAAAAGAAGAAGCAGCTTTAATACTGAATGCACCTACAAGATACGTTACCAGAATACTCTATTAGAACACGAAGCAAACAATTGCGTCAACAGGATGTGAAGCTAACGTAGACACCGGTACCTATACCAAATATGTCAACAATAGAAATTGCTAAAGCAAATACCTTCAAAATGCGTAGAACATGTATGACGCTATCGTTCAGACATCATAGATATGTTACCATTATAAAATACTAAATATAGTCTTCCTTATGAACAATATGATAGATAGTAAAGTGTAGGCCTACCGACATTCAAATCGTACATCCATGTACACGAAGATATATTATCAATAGAAAGAATTCCAGTTAGTTTAGAGTTCCTTGATCTTCATCCATTCAGTCACTCATGTGTCCAGATCGTCAGAGAAGAGCAGTGGTTATTGAAAGGTCACTTCAATACCAACGTCAAAACGAATACATATAATTTCCCTGTAAATTATTAACGGTAAGGTAACACCTTGGTAAATTATTAACAGTAAGGTAACACCAGTACCTGGATAAATTACTAACGGTAAGGTAATACCCCGTCTTTTCTGTCAATGCCAGTTTTTGATTGACCAGTATTTTCAAGTAAAGGACACGATGTGAAATTAACTCCACCTAGCTGTCAATCAACGTGAGAACATTGAGGAGATAGTTCAAGGGATTACGAGGCGCAAGCAATGCTATAACTTCCAATTACTCTCCGTGCCACTTACTGTAAATGCCAAAAATGGATACATATCAATACTAATATCAATACTATTGTGTAAGGCTTTTCGCATAATGAGTACGATTACATGTTAAATAGTTAATATAAACTGCTCCTATAATACTATCTTTTCAATGATTACTATAATTACTATGGTGGTACTGTTATAACTAACATAATGGTGAATTTATACACAAATATATTTAGAATTTTCACGATTAAAATATTGAACAGTTTGAAAACGGTGTAATCTTAGGATAGAAAGTGTCCCAGATTGAAATATGAACTCAATATAGATGTTATTGTGACCGTTAACCTTCGAGCACTGGGAACGTACGTGCAATCTGGGCGTTATTCCCCTCGGGGAGTTTAGAAGGTCAAATAAGTGCTCATACATGTAGATTAATGGGTGGATTTGATTAGATGTGTACTAATTGTTATGAGCATGCTTTGGAATGTGGAGGAGGGACAGTGTAGATGTGCAATTAGTTTAGTCATTATTGTTGTTAGCAGCAATGCTACCGTAACTAATGCAGGTGAGTTAGAAGGTTTTGACTTTGGGGCCAGAGGTCCCGGGTTCAAATCGGACATCAATGTTCGGACATCAACGGACATCAATGTTCGCGAAAGTTACCTTTCTGACGCGATATTGATAGGATGTATGACAAGCTTCAGGTTAAAATCAAACATATGGAAGACGCAAATATGATAAACTTCTAACGCATACAGTCATAGATGGTTGACCTATTTAATGGTCCAACGAAATGTTAACTGAAACTAATTATATTTAATTTGTCTAACCAATCTGCATGTTCATGATGTCCCGCTAGTTATTATTTTCATATGTTATTGTATTGTATATGAGTAGCTTCGATGTACAATCATATATAATTTCCCACGTGGAACAGACGATAGGACAGAATACACCTAGCGGAAGTAACATTAGGAACAACCTCAAGTAACTTCCCTAGCGTGTAATTGCATAGTCGAGACTGAGGTTTTCGGTTACGTCCGAATATTTACCGACGTTAAAGGGGAGGTAACTATACATGACCGGTATGCTCTTTCCGGTGTTGAAATTCAACATGCACATACTGTATGCGTATATTTGCAGGCATAAAGCGAAAATAGTATGCCAATTGAAACAGTCATATTGCATTTTTAGCTCCAATTCGTTACCAAAGCACCATCTACATTGATTGATCGTATGTCTGTACTGTCATCGTACGGGACTGACACAGTGAACCCATAGCAAGCCCCGCTGAAGGCTATTAATATGTCCTGCCACCGATTACTCGAATACTATCTGGGATACTGTAGTGTCTGAGGTTATAGAAATCATGATTTCCGGGTCCGGACAATAAGTAGAAATACAAGTAATGAATGTCCTAGATGCAGCACCGTCGCTAACTGAATGGGGCATGCAGGCCCCCGTTCCATAGAACTGGTACTATGCTCTGAGTAAAATATTCCATGAAAGTCTCAAATATAGGAAATAACATAATAAAGGCCTACTAGTATTTTAACCTTGTGGTGGAATGTAAATACTATGACTGATACAGTGAACGTTCTGTATCTGTGTTTAGAGTTTTTCGCAGGTCGGCCTCATACGGAATTGTACGGTACATTTATAATTTTGTATTACACGTACACTCAGTTATCCATAGAACTTAGCTATCTCCTCCAGTCGATACATCCACATGTAGGAAACCACTAAAGAATTAATCCACAAGAAATGCATCACTTACCTCCAATGCATGATTGTATCTTCCACCTTCCCGTACATTTGGCTGGAGAAAGAAAAGAGAAAAGAATGTCAGATTACTATTATCAAAATGAATGCATAATATATCGGAAACACACATTTGCTTGTGATAATAGCTATATCTAAGGATAAGTCCTTCCCTGATACTATTAATTGTAAGAAATTGGCCAGTTTTTATTTTTAAATGTAATAGGACTTCATATGGAGGCAGAACACAACCATCATGACAAAATCTTTATTCTCTATGGAAATCCTGGAAGCTTGTACGTTCATGATCGTACTACATGTATGTTTGTTATTGTATCATATTATTATACACTAATACATTTCCAAACAGTATTGTAATATGATCAAGTATCAAACATGTAGGACAAGGGTAATCAAATCGCCCTAGAGAAGAGTGAGACATGCAAGTCCATCATACCATTGGCCAATTATCAAAATATTACTCTTTCATATGTTCTTATTATTTATATGTATCACTAGTTACATGTTAATCAGGATTTACAATACTTATTGAAAACATTTCACGAAATGCGATTCAGTTTCCATTTATTCACACTGTTTCATTTTGCATTCCCAAATTAATTGTATGGCTTTCTCGAAACCGATTGTTAAATTATTATTCGATAATAATTAAATTCTTTCAAACGACAGTCAAATGACAAGGTGGCACGCGCACTGAGTGGTCAGAAGCACCTTGGCCACACAGTCCGTGTCAGCACGTGTCACAACGTGTCCACAACGTGTCACTAACGACATCCTTTGATTGGCATCAAATATGGACGTGGCTTACAGAGAAGCTAAACAAGCCAAAGGTGCTGTCATGTCTCTATCCAATGATTTCCATCGATCGTTCTGGCTTCAAAAGACTATGGAAGCTGAGAGTTCTTCTCCCGTGCATGATGAAAAGTATTAGCAAGAGGTATTACCGTCGAGTTTGCTCCCGTTTTAATACGTAAAACATTCAAAATCCATTTCATTTCTCTTTACTATTTCGAGTTTAACATGATGGAAATAACTGGTCTTCAAAGTTGTAAATGATTGCATTGAGGTTGGTAGTTCATCTTACTGGGGTGATCATAGCCATACTCAGCGGTATTGGAACACAGACATGCAATGATACCATGTATGATGATGAATTCTTAACATACAAATGAATACGAGTAAAGTTTACAAGAGATGTCATTCGATTATATTAACTGAAGATCCATTACATTTATATTAACTGAAGATCCATTACAGTAAAGGGTGAAGGCCTTTGAATGTTTCTAGATATCAATGTTATTTTATATATACCATATCACATTTCATTTATGGTTATTTTTGTGTGGCACAATCTCACGTAGTATCATCTGTACATTCAGTACTTCCATCAAAACAGAAAAACAGCGCCATCCATTGTAAGCTTAGAATTGACTATTCTAAATCGTATAGTATCATATCTCGTCGTATAGTATGGTTGATACAATTAACGTTCATATGTCATATACATGTACTTATCATTGGAAGTTTCGTGAACCATCAACTGGTTGATTATGAAAATATAGCAACTATATTATACAATGTTGACAGAAATAGCTCACCTATTTAGAAACATCCCCTCTATAGTTCCCCAGTTGTCAATCAAAAAAAAGCCAACACCAAAGTAAAGATTATATATTTCCATAAAAGGTCCAAAATGGTTTGATTTGATGTTGGAATTAATCTAAAATAAATATCTCCTAGTGTACAGTTGTCACATCGTTATCGATGCAAATCCCTGTTGCACAACAAACGCAAATATACGGTCATAACTTGTATTGTTCACGAAGATTGTCTCGAGGGACATTTATCGCGGAACTTCCATCACGGGACCTAAACATGACGCAGCATGCCCACGTTTTGGTGTGCGGGTCGTGTGGCTAAAATCGGGGTGATAAATGTCAACAGATTATATATTAAGTTGAACGCACAAAGCGAGTTAACTGTTTTATTACTTAGTATGTACTGACTATTCAGATGATGAAACAATCGTATTGATATCGTCCATGAAGACAATTTGGAAGGATGGCCGAGTTTGTACTTTAGCCAGCGGCTATATTATAACCGGTTCAGAGAAAAAATATCCTGTTATACTAACATGTAAAATATGCATACAGGATTATATGGATTCGTAAAACAGCCCAAAATATACTTCAAATATGACTTGGTGTTTGTGAGGACGTTAAAAGTGTGTCATACTGTTCACTTTCAATCACATTTTAAATTTGTAAAATATCGGTATGTATGCATACATGATTAGCCTATACATGTACACGGCTTCTAATAGAAAAGTGGCATTAAAACCTGGTATGCTTAGTATTTCTACTTAATAAATACATTCATTAAAATACGTAAACGTGCACTGCAAAGATAAGTATTCCGGTATACAAAAAAAAAATACATAAAAAATCTTTGCTTTCAATAATTGAAACCGGAAAATTGTTCATCAATGGAAATTATTGTATTCGACATTATTGTTTTAAATACTAAATTAAGTATTTGGAAAATGCCGAACTCTGGTAACATAGAGAGGAGCACACAGATGTCAACAGGGATATCACCAATTATACAGCAGAGTATGCTTACAGAGTGAGTGAAGACAGTGTGGTGACAATACGTCATTACATCTACACTGTACTTTATTATTAAGAGCTGGATACTACTAGAGATATATATAGTCCATGATACTACCCATTGTAGGCGTGGTGGCGGTATGTAAATGTGTGATGGTTCATTATATACGAACATATCAGCAGCGTGACATATAAGCGTTCATAAAAACTATCTTAGTACATTACGTTTCGTCAGTTAAATACCCACATAGTCAGGAGTGGACAGCAAACGTTACAAGTAAATACGATAAGTATACCTGCGACACATTGCATTACCATGTTCAACTGAACGTAGATGAAATTATCTTTAATGAAGAACGGCATGCATGCGATGCGTGTTTTATAATTTAATTATTAACTTCACAAACAAGACAAGCTTACTTTAAAATCGCAGTAATTAGGATCGCATGCGTCTAATTAAAATCCAGAGTCTGCATATGTGATCATATAAGTACATGTTGAGTTTATTTATAAATCTATCTCCTTGCGGATAACGGTATTTTATTGAATGGGTGCATGTGGATCGTTTGTTGGGGAAAGTCCACATCTATCATCCTTGGGACGTCATTACTAACCGGTGCTCACAGGTTCACTGCAACACTCATGGCTACGGATGTTGCATGTTAAGTCCTATAGTGATGAGTGAAATTCCCCAGAAAGCGGCTCTAATTCAGTCTAATTCAAACAAAAGGACAGTTGACTCGATTGTAGGTTCCACTGAGTATTTCCGGCAAGTAATGTACTTCAACGCCTTCGTGTGTGTTCTAATGGATACTTCTGTGGCCTTCGTACGTAGGTGTCCAACTATATGAGTAATATACCTATAGCCTGCGAGGACATCCCAATATACTAGCGTATTCTCCGGGCAGTACACGCAGTGGCAGTGGATCCGATAGACTGGTAGTCAATTCCTGGCAATTAAACCATCAGACACAAGTTCCCGCGACTGGAAGAGCCGTCGTAGTTTGTCTATGCTTGAGCTATTAACGAGAGATTCAGCGTTTGTAATTTCCTTTGTCGCAGCTGATACCGCCGCTATATTTAGTCGGAAAACTCTTCATCGCCATCAGCGGGGTCTTACGACGATCCGACGGTGGTAGGTGTCAAACTAACTGACCTCGTTGACACTAATTTGTCACGAGTTAGAGTTAAGTGAATGCTGAACAAGTGGCCATGTATACTCTTGTAGTTACTTTTATTTCTGTCTGTGGTGGCAATAGCCGTGGCAGAGCAACGTGTGACAATTCTGGATTACATGTGCAGTGAGACAGAGCCTAGAGATCGCGTTAGAGACACAATTGAAAAACAAGCCAAGTCAATGTTGAACAGAAGCAACGTTTCTTGGTGTACAGGGTGACAATAAGTCAATAGTACGTCCAGATTCCAGAACTTGGTAGAGGAAAAGGCTACATATAGAAAGTGAATGGGGACGATATCTGCCAAATTGCAATGAGACATGGTTTGCTCGATGGTAATTTCAATACTACACGATTTGGGATTGCCAGACAATGTCTGGTGATCAGTGAACATGACATATCTACGACACAAACATTGTCCCTGAGAGAACTGTCCGAAAGGAATAATTATTTAGAGGGCGGAGATTTCAGTATTGTTACCAGGCCATGATATGTAAATGTATAAAACAAATGTAATTCTGTATGACAGTAGACGTAAATACATAATGACATTAACGCTATTGCCTATCTTAAATTAACATGACCACGTTTATTTAGTTTTAGCCAATCGGCATATCACGAAATCGTGTAACACAGTAAGACAGTATTTAAGAAATGACCGTAATTTTAAGGTTGTTCACTGAAGTATGAACGATTTGGAAGTGCTGGTTAAAGTTATGTGAACGTCGGAGACCTGTCATTGGCATTGCGTGTGGTATCGTGGGAAGGAGAATTTGATATAATGACAGTTTCCAAGTAATCTAGACATTTAATTAAAACTAAATCTTGGATCGTTTCAGCTACTCTGCAGCACTAATATCTAACGACATCCCGTTTAGGCCCTTAGTAACGTTGATCTCTTTTGAACTTGGAGCCATGCAATAGGAAATTTACATATTGCCATTCACATAAGATGTACCAGTCAAATGAAATGCTAACAAGATTCAATCCGAAGGCTATCTGATTGACAAATAGAAGGGTTTACTAAAATTATTCGGAGCAAACAATCAAGCGGTGTCGTTGGAACTTATTGGTACAGAGATTTGGAAACACAACCAAGATTTAATGTTACGAAATTATTCTCCAAAAGGGATTAATTTTAAATGTGTCTCGCATTCGTATTGATATTTTTAATAACAGTAATTGATGTGGGGTAGTTTTTGGAAAAGAGCTACCTGGATTGTGCATACATACACTGTAGCTCTGAACTTAGTATTCCATATAGTTTTGAAGCTGTTATTTCATTCATATCCCTGAAACTGTTCTTCCATATATAAATCAGTGATAGCTGATTTAAATGATCCAGAAAATGTTCATTCATTGTACTTCAGAAACTGATAATCCATACAGAGCAATAACTGCTGAATCTGCAAAAACTCAGAAATTGTTCATTAATTTTTTTACATTTCCATGTATACAGCTCAGAAACTGTTCATTTATACAGCTCAGAAACTGTTTATGTATACAGCCCAGAAACTGTTCATTTATACAGCTTAGAAACTGTTCATTTATACAGCTCAGAAACTGTTCATTTATACAGCTCAGAAACTGTTTATTTATACAGCTCAGAAACTGTTCATTTATACAGCTCAGAAACTGTTTATGTATACAGCTTAGAAACTGTTCATTTATACAGCTCAGAAACTGTTCATTTATACAGCCCAGAAACTGTTTATGTATACAGCTCAGAAACTGTTCATTTATACAGCTCAGAAACGGTTCATTTATACAGCTCAGAAAGTGTTCATTTATACAGCTCAGAAACTGTTCATTTATCACCGCTCAGGAACTTTAACAGTTCATTCATACAGGACAGAAACCTTTCAATCCTCATAATTGAAATTATTCATCCATTTAGTACAGACGTTGGTTATCCATCCATGTGGCTGTGTGAGGTACTCCGCCCATTAATGTAACTCTGCAACTGTTCATCCATATATATGTACATATACATCAGATTTTGAAATATTCAATGTAGTTCAGATACTGTCGACCAATGTGTTGGTTTCATAAGCTGGCCATCCATCCACAAATCTTGGAAACGGTTTATTCCAATACTAGTAACTCGGAAGCTGTTTATTCATATCACTTGGTAAGGCTACCCTTAGCAACTGTTATCCATAGAGCTCAAAGGTTGTTCATCCATATCACTCCGAAAAGTTTCATCTATTTCACATGTATAGCGTTGGTACATCGATGTGAACCAAGCATGTCTAAGTCGATACATGGTATCAATCTGGGACATAAATACGATACACTCTATTTCATACAATACACGCTTGTTTTCGAACACTGAAATTGCATCTCATATAATTGGAAGATTCGGGTGTAACGTGATGGCGTCGGGCGGTATTAAGGGATCTGCTATGCCAGTGTTTGATACGCTTATTGCAGGAGTCTATAATGAGAAGATCAAAAAAATATTGTCAAACCTTGAGGCGATAATATTGAATGAGGAAGCAACTGGGAGGTGTTATTGCTATGCGACTTTATTACCAACTACCAGAAACATGTCAAATGCAAGACAGGTACTAGGGCTTTTCTTTTGAAGGAAAGGTCGAACTTCTATTTATACGAAATATACTATAACGAATTCATAACATTGCCAAGAATATATGACACGGTAATTATCCATTGCATTATAGTGAACAGATTTTCAGAATGTTAAAGGATATCATGGTCTATCGACGGTTAAGGAACAGTTCTATAGTTATGTCAGGTACCTGGGCATCCATTGTATTAATTACTACTCCTATTCGCTGTATGATAATAGCGATGGCTAGCTAGTAGACATACCGTTAGAGCTGTATCGATTACCATTGAGGATTCACTGTCCAGATTCCACACAGTAACAACAAAGGTGTAAATGTATGCAGCTGACTTTTGTCCTGGAACTGTATATCAACGGTGTAAATAAGAAAAAGATCAATTGAATGATAAGTCTTTCACTTTTGTATTTATACCAACCCATTTATAATATGTATACAATGGACGTTAATGTAAATAAGAAAAAGACCAATTGAATTTTACGTATTTTACGTTTGTATTTATACCATCTTATTTATACTATGCCAATAAAAACAATGTTTAATAATAATAGACAATATAACTATAGTATATGTCACTGAATATATCCAATGTTGATGTACCTTAAATTAACCGTAGTTATCATAAATCTGTTTACGCCTATCAACACACTGTCTTACTTCGATTCATCCGTTAGTTCCTAGCTAACCGTTTAACGTCACACAAAGAGGATTCATTCCGTAGTACTACGCTGTGATGTGTATAGAGAGCTGTGTCTATAGCACAAGAGCAACCGTTAGTATAAAACTGCTGTCATTCCTAAGCTTAGGAAGGCCATTGAAATATATAAGTTACCATTCATTCCTGTTAGATGTCGTGATGGATAGTTCCATGCATGTGCAATCGATTGTATTGCGCTTTCCACAAATCCCTGCAATAGTTCTGGAACCCTTTAACTCGCATCGCCGCTACAGTTTACTTAATAACAATGTGTCAACACTGACCGCTTGCAACACCTGAGGGAGGGGTGTGTTTATTTTACCAGCATTTGTTCAAGTCAAGTCATGATTGGATATAATCGATCATGTATTGACTGTTTTGTATGATAGTCGACAGCAGATTTGTGAGTAAACCGATCAATGTAATTTCCTATAAATCAGAATATCCCCGCGTTCTATTGTATGTAACAATTCTGGTGAAATCAATATACAATTAATCAACTAACAGTGAGAGCATGTCCTATTTTGTTTCACTTAATTCTGTTTGAGGAAAGCATGTCCATAGGAAAGAAATATTAAATATCGTAATACGAATCAGCATGCGAAACGAGCGTCATGAATTTGTTTTAATGTGACTTAAGACCGGTAAAGTAGACAGTATGTGTTTGTAAAGTTTAGATATCAACATACGGCAGCACCTGTATAAAACTGGAAGGATTTCAAAACAAGCTCGTCAGAAAAAGTGCATTGATTGTCAGAACCAGAACTATAACTGTTCTTCTCATCAATGTTCAATGTTACACTCATTCTCCGTCAACAGTTACAATTGCATTATTGGATTTTGTAACGAAAATAATTTATATTGCAAATATGAAGCTTTAGTGTGTGAAATCCAAAATACAAGCATTCAGAATGCTGTAATAAGATAGATATGGATGTTGTAAACTAGTCACCCCTGTCATGTTTAGCCGATGCATTGAATATTAGAGGTACTGTAGATTATTCACTTCTAATTAGACCTAATTTATATGAAAAGTGAACAATCAGTATCGTCAATATCCTAGAATGATCGTAGAGTTAATATTTGTTTTATTTAGTTACTCCTTTTATTATATGTAAAGCAACAAAATTGGCAGCACACATGGGGCCTAAGACCCCCCTTCTATGGCATAGGTAGGGTCCCCCTAAGACCCCATCTGGATCCGCTGCTGCGGACTATCAAGTTCAATTGCACGGACTTACAAAATGTGTTTGTCACGTAGATTAGGTCACGTATATTTGGTTCTGTCTTGACAAGCAATACTGACAGAAATACATAGCTCAAACTTCACGAGTCGTGGTTTTTTAAGACTTCATAACAACTACTGTGCAAGAATCTGGAAGATTGTCGCTCTGTGGTTGACTGTATTTTAATATGAGCGTCACGTATGATCAACCCCTTAAAAATCGGTTTTGGAACTAGGATTTACCGTCTATTGGTTCTAGCAACATTGATCTTACAGCCAAGCAGATGTATCATGGTGTTTTGTATGGTATACATCTGTAATACTACCGTATCTCACAACTCTATTATGAATGGCTCTATACAACATTGCATATGTGTCTTTACATAGGCGAGACGTAAATCAATTATATATGACTGTCTGTCTGTCTGTCTATCTGTGACTTGGCGGAACTATTCCACTCTGGTAGACTCCGTAGGGGGCTCAATGGCTGTGTGTGTGGGAGGTGTGTCAGTGTATGTCGACGTTTATTGGTTCCGCTCAGTACCTTCACGGAAACAGGTGATTTCCCACTGTGGCACTACCATTGTTCTGTAGACGAATACCGATAAATACGTCACAATAGAGAGTGCACGTAGACACACTATCCGGTGACATAAACTGCGCAAAAATCCACTGTGACGTCACAAACAATCCACTGTGATGTCACAAACAAACGTCACGATCCAGACGTCACCGGAAATAACATTAGACGATACTTGCACTCGCTATTCGTGTCAAATGTTGGGTCGCTCACCTGAAGACGTTACGGACTCAATTATCAGCTCATTACAATTATTAAATTATCATAACAGGTTGCTCTGTAGATCGAATAAAAACTATACATTAGCGTTTCTAGCTATATGTCCCAATTACGGTAGAATAAAGTGTGCATTTTACTAAAAACAACTCACCTGTGCAACTGTCTTCTTCTCTTGATCTCTCCCGGAGGTCTGAACGTACGTGATCTGCTTGGATATTGCAACTCATCTACTACCGTTGCTAAACTATTTAAATAGTATGCGAACTCATCGAATAATATTGCTGTTTGCCATGTTGCTTTGCAAATTCATCGAATATCGAACTCGAATCATCTAATTTGATGGCTACACTGATATTTCATTGGTAGGTCTGATCTAGCCAAACTCTATAAAAGGCCTTTTCGTTGTCCAAGAAAGCACAGTAAACTGGAGAATATTATTGCGGATATACCAACTGTAGGCCTACACTTTCGCAACAATTCCGCGCCTATCTCACTGGGGCCATGTTCCGGAAGCTATCGTTATCGTAACGACGTCGTTGAACTGTTCCTGGAGGACATTCTGATGATCCAGAAAGAGTAAATCTTTCTTCCACGAAGACGTAAAGATGTCGTTAGGAATATAATACGATAGCTTCGTGAACATGACCTCAGGTTGTTTCCATGGTTACATTGTTCTGTGAACTATTCTGGTTAACCGTAGTATTAGTATGAATCCGCGCAATTATTGTCTGGAGTCATCACGGAACCCGGTGTCTTGCAACGCCTTCAGTTCCACTACATAATAACTTGGTAAATATTGTTAATACCAATGTCTTGTAGTCCTACAATTATATATTCTGTTGCATCGGCCAAGTTGAATTTAATAAATGTATATATATATTGGGAAAACCAACAGACGGCTTTGTTTATCATTCATACAATTAGTTTTATGGCAAAACCTTTAGTTAGTTGCATGTCTACTAACTCGTTACATGGTGAACGTGTAAGATTTCGACCGGATCACAATACTCTGTATCTGAAAGCAGGTAAGTTTCCGAAATCCGAAAATATAATAACTTTTGAAACAATACAGTTTTTAACATACAGACAGTCCATTACATCGGGAAGTCTGCACGATATGCGTCTTTGCTAATTATAGATGCTGAAGAGACACTGGTTCCATCTATAAATAGAAACATGATTAGGATAATTAGATTTGAGGTCGAAAAAATGCTGTTAAAAAAATAGCAATTTAGTTAATATTAGACACGGAAGTATCGCTCCAAATACAACATTGGTGAGCGTATAATTATCAGTAATATTTGGAGCGATACTTCCGTACGTATCTAATATTAATTAGATTGCTATTTTTTTAACAGCGATACGGTCGATCTAATTTTAATTAGATTGAAACACTAGTGGATTGATCGAGGATTCGGGAGGTCCATATTAACTATGGGCCTAGCCAATTGTCAAGGGGGAAATGAAAGAGATGTAGTTTGTTGTATAGTGTCTATTGGGATAACTGCAGAAAGAAAGCGATCCTTCATATACGGATTCCCAATGGAGAAATAGCGGTAGGTTTACCTTTGAACAGAGTAATATGCCTTGGTTCAAAACCACATTCATATGTAGGAGTAGAAGAGTTTGATTTTAATTTAGCAATGTATTATAGTACAAGTTAAACTCGCCTCTCTGAAATAGAAGGCTCATCAGCTTCCACGTTTCATGATGGTATTGGTGAGGTGTGGAGGGCACCCAGAGCAAGTCTGAATTCTTTATTATGAACTGTATCAAATATTTTTTAATAGCTCTCGCGTGTTTGTTAATCCTGTCCAATTTAGACTGGACTAAAGCCCAATATAAATTTAGCCGTGTTTTCTGGTCACCACACCCCATTTGGTGCCAGATACCCATTTGGTAATGCCTATTTAATGAACACTAGTAATAGGGATGCTCGTTTATCACTTTCGCCGGCTAGGATTTCTAGCCGCGTTGCGCGCGCATATCACATACTCTCGCGACCGACTAGGATTTCTAGACTGGGCTAGACTGGGCTGGCCGAAAACCATTTGGTACGGAGTAGACTGAGCCAGGTCCGCCGTGTTTTTTGGTTTTGTTTTTTTCCACTTCGCCTTAAAAAAAACACCACAAAAACCTGAGAAAAAACACACCACAAAAACCGTGACGTGACCATACTCTCGAACCAGACAACTGCTAGCCGGCACAGACAAAAGAAGCGCAGGCAATGTAAATGACCAAATGCACAGATAAAGCAATAATGCGGAGGCGTGTTCAGAAGGGCGAGTTCACGCGAGTTATCGCGTGACGTCACATATGAAGGATGAATGTTTCCAAGGCTATTTAACGCGTGTACTCGCGCGGGTTCGCGCCCTCGTGAACAGGCCTCGGTATATAGACGACCTTCACTAGATCTATGGGATGCTCCTTTCTAGCTGTTCTGTTTATACTTTCTGTCCGACGCATGCGCAGTTAGCAAGTATCAACACCGCACAGTGTAACTGCGCATGCGTCGGACAGAAAGTACAGAAAGAACAGCTAGAAAGGAGAACTACCGCGATCTAATTAAACGATGGAATGCTGAGGTTCTCATCACGTGTAGTCCCACAAGTTTAGTGAATCTAACTGAATGCATGAACTGGACTTCTCCGCCGTCGACAGGGACCGTCCTGATAGATCTGACAGAATAATGACACACAAGCTGAGATACACAATACGTTCACGAGAACATACCAGCACAATAGCAACACTATACACCGAACATTGAAGAGAACAGACACACGTGATAGAATACGATATTGACATGTTGACTAGAACAAGAACTATGTATTCATACGCAAGCAAATATATAGGCCTACTATCGAGTTGACACAGATGCATATGCACTTGTTAACGGACAACGTGTAATCATAGTGGATAACAACGAATCATGTGATATCGAGACAAATTGTATAATTAATATAGTATTATTGTCCCACGGGACCAATAGTCTAGTAGGAAGGTTCCCATGCACGTGATATAGCTTTTAAACTTACATTTTTGTCATTCTCAAGGTATCTAGTATACGAATTTTGATGTTCCCAACGCGAAATATTGGTATACGTTTAGGCCCGAAAACGATCCTATAGGGTATACCTGTAAAATACCATTTTCCCGCCAAATAGTATATGAAATGAGGTCGTTAAGCATACCTACAGTGTTATTGTATTGTGTGAATGTCCTTTAGTGAGTAAATATATGTTCTTCATGCAATAGTGCTCGGCATCAGAGCGTGAAATCAACATTTGGGACAATATTTCGCGTTGGGAACATCAAAGTCCGTTTACTAGACACCTTGAGGATTACAAAAATGTAAGTTAAAAAAATATATCACATAGGTGCATGGGAACCCTACCTTCCTACTAGACTACAAGTACAAGCATGATATTTGAGTGAATGTACTTAACTTTGCAGTTGTAGCTAAGAACTACTCCAAAATGACCATAAATATCTGTGATATGCCTTTCACAATTGTGATTTATTCTAGACCACTGAGGCGGTTAAAAGTCGTCCTAAGTCATTGTGTGAGTATTATCATGTTGGATTCTGTGTGCAATTTAAAAACACCATCAAACTCATTTTAAAGCTGCATTTGCCATGGCAACCTATCCACTAAGTAATGCATTGGAGTTTTAAAGGAGCTAAACAATAACACGTATCCAATGATCAGGGCATTGTTTCTTGGAGCTATCGTATCTACTATGAAACCAAAAGTACTACAGGTATATATAGCTAGTCTTTATTTAATATACATTAGGTAAATAAATATGAGAAAAGAATAATAAATTCTCATAGGGTTTCACTGCTGGATAATCTAGGATATGGCACTCACTTGTTGTAGTCATTACTTTATACAAAACTATAAATCTGTCCTTAAACAGTGTTTATAGTACAAGACCCGATTTCTCAAAACAAACTTGAGTGAGATTTTGCTCAGCTGAGATTTCTCCTATTGACTCAGTGCTGTAACTTTAGTAAAAACTCAAACCCATCTGAAAATTGACTCAAGTTACAGCACTGAGTCAATGGGAGAAAACAGGCTCGGGTGTTGAAGTCTGCCTGTGTACAGCACAGTTCCTTATTGCAGAGAATGATGTCCTCAGCGGCAGATGAAGTTTTGTTCCAGTGTGTGGGAGACAAGCGTCTCATCATGTTGAACCGACCCAAGGCTCTCAACTCACTCAACCTCACCATGGCCCGGCAGATCTACGCAAAGATGAAGGTGAGACTGGTGAAATTGTTTCTTTTGACTTTCTCCATGCTGAAGGTAACCAGATATGTCCTAAAGTGCAGTGTCTGTGCCTAGTCCAGCAGGGAGAGGGTTAAATGTGATTGCCAAACTTGTACTTTTCAACGTTATCATATCTAGCATTGCATGTTGCTTTGCAATGCTGATGCTACTCAGTAGCTGTATCCAGAAACTTGGGTTTCAAAATTGAAATGATGCTAAGATAACTAGTCATTGTACCCTGAGTGTATCAGTGTACTCAAAAGAAGTGTCCTTGGTTTTGTTCCAGAGTTGGGAGAGTGATGCTAGTGTGTCGCTGGTGCTCATGAAGGGCGTCGGGGACAAGGCCTTCTGTGCTGGGGGAGATGTACGAGGTTTGTGGACTGAGTGAATTCTCAGTTGTTCATGTACGAGTGAGACTGCTCTCCATGGTGTAGTGGTTAGAGTGTTGGTCTGGAGAGTTGTAGGGTGGGGCATGTGGTTCATTGCTGAATACCTAGTTGCAAAAGATGGTAAAAGATGGTAATTGGTGTTTTCCTGGTTATCACAGCATTAATAATTATAATAGTAATAGGCTCAGCATTAATAATACTACTACTAATAATAGTAATAGTAATAGTAATATATGTATTTGTGAAGCATGCCGTCCAACATTACACAGTGCTCTGTACACTTTAAGAGGGAAAGCAATGATTAGTTAGTATAGCTCGGAGCCAGTTAATACATTCACTGCCAACATTCTTCGAAAACCGTCACAAAATATTATTGCCTCATTTGAAGTGCAATAAAATCCTAGTACAAGACAAGTGTGCTCTACCATTGCTACTGCTGAGTAATGTGAGTATTTGCTGTTGCTGGTGTTAACATTTGTTATCAGTATACTTGTATAACAAACATATGAAAACCCCAAATATGAGTATGCATGTACTTGTGCAAGTTGTAGTGTTAATGTCTGAGTGAGCACCAACTTCAAGCAGGGAATGTGCATATTAACATGTCAGCTGTGGTATGAGTGAAAGAATCTTAAAAGTGGATGGAAATACCAATTCAACCAGCTAACAATTTCAGCAGTACAAGTTATCAGTATTTCAATATCATAATGATAGGCAGCACATGTTCAATATCTTTCAAATGAAAATATTCACAAAATGAAAATCGTTGATAGCTGTGAGCCAATTGTTGGAATACAAAATTATATTCTGCTAACTGGCCACATCCTGTCAATGTAATTTCTCAAAAATGTGAGTGATAAATTAATTTTAATTTCATCGATCATGAATGGTATCTTATCTACATTATCATTAATATCAATAGATACATCATTTTCTTTTTGCATTATAATAATTCGAGGGGTTAGAGCCAGAATACCTTATCTCCACTTTACCCTATACTGGGTAACATTTGAAAGTTTGTGAAACAACTAAAAGCTTCACTCACTTTTGTATTATTGAATATCTACAAAAGTATGTATCTGATTGACATAATATTTGTTGTTTTTGTATCAAGGTTTTGCACATAAGTGATGCTCAATATGCCTAAAACTAATTTTCACACTATTGCGAGATAATGCGTTCTGGCTCTTAGATTTTTTTATATTGGTATTAAAGGCATAATTGATAGTTGATAGACCTGTATAATGGACAAACAAATTTTGATCTGAGACTAATTGCACTTGATTTATCCACCCCAAAGTTGTTAAGTACTTAGTCACAAGTACTCAATAGTTATCAAAATATTAATGTTTTATATGAATATAGGGAACATTCCGCTATTTATCTTGAATGAATTGCAAGAAAATGTTAGATGTGCGTATTACATGTTTAAGTCGTACCACTGAGTTATGTCCCCTTGCATTGACATAATTAAGTAAATAACAATACGACCATATTCAGGTTGTCTATCAGTAGACTACAGGGGGTTGCACTAGATATGTGTCTACCAAACA